>JAWZYT010000309.1:355000-382500 GCA_034508575.1 Petrolisthes manimaculis
TTCTCAACTTTTAACTTGTGTTTGTTCTTGTGACTCCCTCACCCTTTGTTTGTTTAATATCAGACTATTATTGATCAGTATGTTTTCCTCAAATGAGATTTTTTTGTTTCGTTCTGTACTTGCTCAACATTGAAGAATATAATTAATTAATTTGTATGATTGGAAGCATATATACCTCTTTAATAATCTGAAGTGACTTAATTAAAATAAACCTACATTTCTAAAGAATTCAAAGTGCAGCAACGTTGAGCTTCAAGATGTGAGTTTGTGTAAGTAAACTAAAAGTGTTTATGTCCTGTGTCTGACTCACAGTAACCACATAGCTGGCTGCAATATTTGCATTTTTCTAAGAACACCCATGAAAGAATTACGATAGTGCTGGAAGGGAAATCGTATTTGCATGTAAAGAAAAAGGAGGGAATCTGACCAAAACACTCAGCCATTCTCTTCTCTCGGTTGTGTTTACAGAATAAGAAATGAATTGATGTGTGGCAGTGATAGCGCACGGCTCACACCAACACTCCCTGCCTTCCCACCACAGGCGCTGGCCCGTGGAAAAAGTACACATTCTGAACAATGACAAAAACCCTCGCTTAGTATGCGGCGGCACAATCACGCCAGAAACCACGGAGGTAATTTAACAGTTTGAGAGAATCCAGACTAGGGTTATTTTCTCGCAGAAAGTGAAGGAGGTGTAGCTCTTACTGAATGGCTCAAACTGATGATGTGAGACGTGGTCGTGCCGCGCCAGTATAGTGCTGTTTATCAGGGATGGCAAGAACCAGAGTCGGGGGGCCAAAACATCAGAAACTCGACTCAATCGCCACTCGAACTTAGGACTTCGATTCCTAGTCCCCCCTCACACTCACCACGGCAGCATCCAGACCATGTACGATTTGCAAACAATACGGTGGAGAGTATGCCGGCACACGCTCCCCTCCCAGGCAACATCACCTTATTCCCACACAACTATCTGCCGGACACCTCACAAGGTCCGTCCTCACCAAACACTAAACACTCTCACAACATGTAAACGATCTCTTACCGTTTTTTTTTTCTAGTAGCGACCGAAAGTTTTCATTTTTTAAGTAGCTTACGAAATACTCACACAGTTAATTATTATATAATGATTTATTAGTGTTTTGCAACATCACTGTCTTGTCTTGGAACAATTTATATATCCACTATAATATTATTGTGTCTTCATATGTTACTATTATTATTATAGTAGTCACCTGTATGTTTATAAATGGTTCTGACTCTACATTTCCCTTTATTGTCTGAGTGTGATAATGCCTCATACGACTGTATACTATAATTATTGGTTGCAGGAATGGATGTTGGGTGTTACTGTGTGTGTGTAATGGTTACAGTATAGGGTGTGAGTGCTGCTGTATGTATGATTGCAGGTATAGATACACGTATGTATGTGGGTACATGTGTGCGTATATGTGTGTATGTAGGAGAGTGTGTGTGAGAGTAAGGTTGTTGTTGTTGTTGTTGTTGTTGCTACACGCCCCCCCATCATCCCCAGGGGCAGGGGTTGGGTGCATCACCTCTACTCCTCGTAACTCCACCAAGCCGACATTTCAAGACGAGGTGGCAATAAAACCGTCATTACGTGGTGCATCACTTAGGGTCAGCAGACATAATGTGTGCATGGACGGGTTAGGGGACAATAGCTCTTGGTGGTGATGGCCGTGATGTTGGGTCTGATAGCTCTGTGCTGCAGCCACCCCTTCCATGTACCAATACCTTAGCACCACCACAAGCTCAGATGCTGCCGATGGGCATATAATTGAAAATTGGACCTGGGTCTTGTTCCCTGATCATAAAAATGTTTTTATTGGGTGAACTTGAATGCTGGCTCGAATGAAGAATGCTTACTTTGGGTTTATATATGTCCATGCGTTGTACCGTCGCTCTGACTGAAGTTTATGCGATTTTTTCCCCTCCAACCTGGTTTAGAGTCTATCTAATTTCCTTATAAATAATGACTCTATCGGTCAATCTTTGAAGTACGAGATTTTAGCGTGGACGAAGGAGAGACTCACGCAGCGGCCCCCATCCTCCCACACGACCGCTGCGCCCGACGTCAACACCTACTAGTTTACACACCAAATTAGGATGATTTGTAGCTCCGGGATGATAGCCATTATACCCTTCTGAAGGACGACATAAGGACAATAAGCGTTAAGAACTCAAACAGGCGGAATAGTTCTACCTACGCTGAATAAGTCTGGTGTAGCGGAGATGAAAAAGGAGGCAAGTGATGCGAGGGCGGTGGTTGACGGTCAAAAAGTGAGGTAAGGATGTGGAAAACCATAGAAAGCAATAGAGACAGAAATAGTGTCAGAAGTTGGGCATAAAGTGTCATGAAATCCAGTCTAAATGATAATGGCAGATAAGGGTTGTGGAGTGTGTTCTCAGGGAAGTGGATAGTTGGTGAAATAGAATGGGTCAGGTGAGCGAGGCAGAGTATAAGGGTGTAGTACTGTATGTGAAAGTTGAGCTAAAATCTATTGTCCAAAACAGAGTAGGAAGATGTTAATGTTGATCAAAGTAGGTGGTGGATGAAACAGAGTTGCTGAGAAGTAGGTGAGGAAAGACTATAGGTGGGCAGTGAGTAGGGTAGAGGGCATGAGAGGAGGTTGAAGCAGCGAATGAGGGAGGAGGGTGAACTGGAGGTTATGAGTAGTAAGAAGGTAGTAGGCGCAGCAGGGAAGAAGAGGGGTGAATGGAGCAGAACAAAGTGAGAGAGAGAATAAGGTAAGGTTATGGTATGATGTAGGGCAGGCTATAGGTATGGTCGAAAAGGCAGGACAGAAGAGATGTGGATGAGGAGGAGCAGAAGAGGGGTGGATGAGAAGAGGCAGATGAATAATGGGGTAAGGAGGGGCAAAAGAGAGGTGGATGAGGAGGGGAAGAGGAGCAGTGGGTAAGGCAGGGTAGTAGAGGGAGAGGTGAGTAAGGCAGGGGGGGGGAGGGCAGGTTAGCCACTATATAGGGAAAGGGTAAGAGATCGGGCGTGCTGACTTCAAAACACAGAGAGATGCCATCACCACGCTTGGTTGGAAAGACACCTCACCTCTACTCCACTCCACTCCACTCCATTCCACTCCACTCCTGCCCTACCTCTGTTCCTGCCTGACAGTCTCCACATCTGCCTTACACACATGCATGCTTCACCTCAACACCGGACTCACTTTCATACAAAACTCACTTTCTCACTTATAATCTTATCATATTTTTTACCTTTTTCAGACCTACATTTCCATCAACACCGCGAGTCTACTACAACTATAAACCATCTCTCCATTTGTCCTTGTATTCAGCTGGATCTCAATGATGACGAGACCCCCCCACCCCCCACACACACCACCGTATATATACCAAGTGTACACCAGACCCCAACTTTTGCCCTCCTAGATTAGATTTCGCCGTGGCTTGAAAAATTGTAAAAGAGGTTTCATTGCGTGACTACCCATCATACTTATATTACAGTTATTACCCGCTTATTTATTGGCTTGAAGTAAAACACAGAAAACTCGTGGACAGCTTTATGGAAGGGACGCCCGATAAGCGGTGTAAAGCTCTCATTAGGTCGGCTCTAATTCAAATGATCCGGGAAGTCGACTGCAGTTTTTGTCGTGTACCCGTGCATGCAGAGAACCAGCCCCGTGTATGCCCCCTATACATTCAACCCCCACTCCTCCCACCCTCACCACCACCACCAACACCACCACTACCAACATCCCCCTCACTACCAACACCCCTACCAACATCAACACCACCCCCACCAACATCACCACCACCAAAACCACCACAGGCTTGAGTTGGGCTTGCTTGTATGCCCACGATCCCTGCTTGCATGCCCGGGATCCCTGCCTGCTTGCATGGTTGCTTGCCAGTGCATATATTACCCTTGTACTTGTGTGTGGGTTGTGGGTTGTGGGGTGTGTTTAGGGGAGAGATGTGCATGAGGTGTTTATGTGTGTATTGTGATGTGTATATTGTGGTGTGTGTATTGTGATGTGTATATTGTGATGTGTATATTGTGATGTGTGTATTGTGATGTGTGTATTGTGATGTGTGTATTGTGATGTGTGTATTGTGATGTGTGTATTGTGATGTGTGTATTGTGTATGGTACCGGTATGTTAGTGTAAGTGTATCTGTGTGTAATATTTTTGTACATAACAAGGAGATAAATTAGGAAAGCCATGAATTAATTTTCAAAAGAGAAAAAAAAAAACATGTACATGTACAGTACAAAATTACAACTAATAGAAAGACTTGATATTATTACGCTATGCTTATTTTCATACGCTTTCTTATATTTTAGATTTCCCTTCCCCACCAAGACTCGCTTTGCTTCACCAAGTAAATGGAGTAAAATGCAAATTATTAACCAGCCGGGTTGGATGATAAACCCACTTATGTCATAGATGTAAGTAGGGTTATGTCATCGTAAGTTACGTCCCTTTCATGAGTACAGTCGGCAGCAAAAATCCGAGTCCATCTTATGCATTTAAGGGGGTGTGGGAGTAGGGGACAGGCTTGGAGGGGACTGAGGGGGGTGCGGGAATAGGGGGACAGGCTTGGGGTGGGTAGAAAGCCTGTCCCCCAATTCCCGCACCCCCTAACCCCTCCCAAAAAAACCCAAGCCTGTCCCCCTACTCCTAAACTCCAAAACCCCCCCAAGCCTGTCCCCGTATTCCCACACACCCTTAATATTGCTAACAATGACCAAATAGTTGCATTCTGAACCAGTTTTTATTTATTCAATCAAGATACGTAATTTATCATAATATAAGAGCTACATATGTCATCCCTGCATTAAAATTGTATTACAACGTCACTATAGCTAATACATACGCAGGTGAAAATGAAGCGAACTTATGCCGCCGACTGTACATATTCTTCTGGAGGGTCGGTTTACTCGTCTCGGTGCATTCAAAAGAAAATTGCATAAAATCGTGGAAATTTACTCTGACTTACAAAAATTATATACTTTTGTTAGTGATTTTTTTTTTTTTTTTTTTGTAAGGTCTTAGTTGCAATGTATGAAGACGTTCAGTAAGAGACAAAATACCAGTTACACAGAGTAGGTAAGTAAGGTAAGGCTTCCTCTGATAATATTGTGATACACTGAAGCTTAAGGGAAGGGGTGCTTAAAAGGAGAGTATATAGTTCTGGCTTGTTTGTAGATAATGATTCCTCCAAACTAATCCAAGCAACAGAACTCCTTTATTTTTGTCCATCTGGTCCTGTTTCCTGGCATATTTTGGAGGAATCAAGGCACTCCAATGTACCAAAAGTATAACTCTTGCCTTAAGGAGGTCAATATGTTCTCCAATCTATGCCACGAAACAGATTACTTCAGTATTACAAATAAGGGATCTGTTACGTCGCATAGTTTGGTTGAATCAGTCCAATTCTCAGATACAAAGCGACCTCGTTAACATTACATACACCATAAGCTTTGGGTGGCATTATTACGCTATATAGGAAAAGGCTCCTCATTGATTAATTCGTAATACAAATTGATGCAAATTGAGCGACGAAAATATTTTTCCTTGTTTAACAATACCACTTATAGGGGAAGTTTTGTGTTGGTAAATCTGGGGCAACTGAATCCTCCAATCAATTCCAGGCAACAGAACACCATTATTTTTGCTCTTCTGGTCCTGATTCCTAGCATATTTTGGAGAAATTAAGGCACTCCAATGTACCAAAAACGAATTACCACCTTAAGCTGTGGTGTCTTTCTTTCCCAGTAAATGGACAGGGTGGGTGGGTGTCCTGAATGGCCTCCCACCGCCTACTTGTGTATGACAGTCACGTCTGAGGCCGAGAGATGGAACACTCCACCGACAACTCCATGATGGGGGCGTGAGTGGCCATACAATGACTACTGTTATTCCCATTGTTCCCAACGCTGCACTACATTACCTGTCACTTACTCCAACATCCACCCTCACCCTTCAATAACTCTTTCTATATATATATACGGTCTAAGTACAGAGAATATTAGCAGTTGAGGTACACTTGTTCAGTACAAATTGAATTATATTGACGGGACTTGCAATCTTAAAATGCATTGATTTTGTCCCTACTTGGATATATTTCAATCAAAGGAGCGTAATATTGTGTATAAGCATGCGTAATATTGTGTATGTATGGATTAATTCCTTTAACGCAATATAATCTTAGATAGGCTACATGTTTTGCGTACATTTCAGTGTTAACATGTTGCAGACAAGTACAGTCGGTCTCAGGAATTGGTATACTGTGCACCACTGTGACATCATGGGTTTGTAACAACTAAAAACTTTAGTACTATAGTTTTCTAACACACAACACTTATAGTAATGTTATCTGGGTAATACTTGAATTAGTCAGCAAAACAATAAATTACAGAATGTACAGAATAACAACCCATTTTTATTCAATGTTTTGTGTACGAATTGCTGAGTACAATTTATATTAATGTTTGTGTATAGAGATTAAATGCCTTCAATTTTATATCTATATATTGACAAAAAAAATTAGTGTTTGTCGGGTGTGGTTGTCTGTAGCAAGACCAATGGCACTAACTTTAGTCTTATTGGTCTTGGTCTGTAGGTCTGGCTGTGCATGGGGGTGTACTCATGGATCTTTGCTTTACGTCGTGTACAACTGCCCAGCGTCCTATACTCTGGGCGGGTTTTCAGAACTTGGCTCCCACGATCTGCCCCTTTGTTAGTGAGGCATGAGACGGGACCCTGCACCTCGTTGTCTGTCTGTCCGTACCATTATCACTCTTTGTTCGATTTTGCTTTATATATTTCTGAGTTCATAAAGGTGGAGGTTGTAGAAAAAAAAAATTCACTCGAAAAATAAAACCTTTTCCAGAATGATATAAACCGTAATACCTTGTGTACAGGAATTAGGCAAAGCTAAATAATAATAATAAAACAATGCATATGAAAAAAAAAAGCTAACCTAGAAGACTTCATGGCATCTGCAAACTGTAAACACTAACTAACTCTTATATTATACCTGAATCTTTGGCTCAAGTGTAGAGGGGAGGGAGAAGGTAATATATGTAAAGTGGACTGACTGAGGGTCGGTGGGTGAAGATAGGGAAGGGCTGGTTGGGTGGGGGCCAGGGCAGGCAGAGTGGGGAAAGGTTGGTTACAGAGGGGATAGGAATGGCTATGATGACTAGTTGGGTAGGAGCTGAGAGAGGGTTGGATTGGTTGAGTAGGGTCCAGGAGGGTCGGATTGGTTGGGTGTGGGCTAGGAGGGTGTCGGAGTGGTTGGGTGGGGGCCAGGCGAGGCAGCTGGCACCCCGCCTGACGCCCTCACTCTACCTCCCTCACTCTACCTCCCTCACCCTACCTCCCTCCCCTCATATCGTTCACTCTCACTCTGCCTCTCCTCGCCTCGTTCACAGACTCACCCTGACTCGCCGTGGCTTTGGTTGTCTGTATGAGTTGCAGAGTTACTGATCGATTGGGTAACGGAAGATATATTTCAGCATTAAATAAATGTGTTACTTTGAATCGTGTAAAGGTTTGAAGTAAGCAGAGCCATGTCTTCATATCCTGAACGGACGAAAAGCAATGAAAAGTGGAGGGTAGCGGGGAGGCCTGGCTGGTCCCTCCCATGTTAATACAAAGCTAACGCGATCGTAAAATGAATTCATAGTCATAATTCCTTTTGTCTGATTTTACTAGCCTAATGAAAGACCAGATGAAAGTCATCAAACCCGCATTTTTTGGACTTGCAACAAGTATTGCAGAGGGGGAAGGAAACTGTACAGGAGAAAACAAATTTTCTCACTGTTGGAGCTTGTCGTAAAGACCATTTTTGCGTGGCTAAAGGTGGCGGGGCAGGCCAAACGGTGCCAGTAATAAAACAATTATTTGTGTGTGTTGTATGCAGGAGTGTGAGTGTGAGCCCTCCGCGGCCCTCTTGTCTACTCAGACATATTGTTAGCAAACAATAAATGAATCGTGAAAAGAGAGTGTTTAAAATTTCATTAGTATTCAAGGGAGGTAGTCGGTATTTTTCCATATTTTCCTAGACAGTTGTTGCCTTCCCTCGAGAGGGTTCATTTTTACTCCATGTGTTTATGAACTCTCTTTTCTTTGTATTATATTATTTCTTTTACGGTTTCAACAATTTTATAGTGGAAATGTTTATGAGTAAAATAATCTGACTCTAGCAATTATGGCAAAGTAGTAATAACGTCAACCGTATTATGAGGTATAAGTGATAAAGTTTGGAAACATTTTTAGATATTCATTCCATCACTACTTCTGAGCTTCGCTTCTAAGGTTTCCAAGAAGAGAACTCATAGGGAATTTTATAGTGTGGGTGTCTCAACAAAGGTTAGCAAATTTGCTTAAAGCAAAGGGGAAAGGATGAGAGGAAATCGATATGATCATTGTTACTTGTTAATGCGTGAAGCTACCAGCAACGACCCAACACTTAAAGCAGCAGCACCTGAGCAGCAGAAAACCTTACTGGTTGAGACACAACCCGATGTAAGATTGTCGTAGACGCAAACAGTGAAGGATGAGGCGCCTGCCGAAGGTGACATAGATCCACTCTGATATAAACAGCAGGTGAAGGATAAGCGAGGCGTGCGGTAGTAAGCACCAGGAACCTCTCAACAATCGTCACGGCCGCCTCCAGCTGACATACTCACAGCCTGAGCGATGGCTTTACCGCCCACCCAACAAAGGACAGACAGCCACCTCGTACAACACACGTCTGGTGACCGAGTGAAAAATGAGCCTGGTAGTGGACCCCAACTGGTGCCCCATGACACACCTGACTCGAATACCAACACTAGATAAATATTGGTATTGATCGGCCACATTTCCCAGCTGCTGATGACTTGTCCCGCCCCGCCTCCCTCCACACCAGACAACCATCACGCCTGTTTGTTATTATAGCAGAGTGTTGTAGTGGTAAACATTCTGTACAGCTGACTCCATGATTATATTTTACTTTACGACTCTAATATATAATGTTATATATATCTTTTCATCCATCGTGTTATTTTGATATACGACAGTACAATGTATTTATAAGTTTTTGAATCTCCTATATTCAGTCTGAGTCCACTTTAGCAGTCTGTTTCGCAAAGTCAAAAGATATATAACTCTATTTCGTCTAATTCAGGAAGGAATGTATATATAGGGGTTACTGAGCCATCCATCTTCAAAATTAAATCGTTCATAGTTGTCTACCAGTAATTGACGAACATCCATTTCACTCAACTACCTAAGCTGTTTGGTTGAGGTGAAGGCGAGAAGGTTCATACAGTGTGGTAGATAGTAACGCCTCACACCCATCATCTGCATCCTCACTCATCAATCTCCTCGACCTTATGTTCTTCCCAGTTATATATATCACATAAACATTTGTGAAGCCGATATAAAAGTTTCATATATTGATTGCATTTTCTTTATTTGGAGAACGACGATAAAGTTCGAAAAATCCAAAGTATGAAAAAAAAATCTTATGAACTGCGTTATAACTTGATATGGATTTAAAAAAATAAAAATAAATGTGACAATATATATATATATATATATATATATATATATATATATATATATATATATATATAATATCTGTGACTGTCTAAGACGCCGTGGGATAAAATAAACCAACAAAACAAACAGACAATTACGGGGTCACATTGAGGATCCGAGACAAGCCAGAGAGTAAACACCAACATCGACCCCAGGGTTCTGCTGCCACCACTCTCTCTTCCCTCATTTGACAAACTTGGCCACGGTTGTCTAGGGGCGCCCTCCTTTACTTCACCCACCCCACCCAGCATCATACCACCCCACCCCACCCAGTATTATACCACCCCACCCCACCCAGTATTATACCACCCCACCTCACCCCACCCTACTCAGCATTATACCACCCCACCCCACCCCACCCCACTCAGCATTATACCACCCCACCCAACCCAACCCCACCCAGCATTATACCACCCCATCTCACCCATTAATCAAGGGGATTTTCTGTTGCCAGTAAAATAGAGGGTTTTGGATTCATTAACCTGTGAGACAAAACAGATACATCCCCTCTTAGTAACACTGAGGTAATCTGGTGCCTGGGATAGTTTGGTGGACTCAATAGCCTTCTCACCTACAGTATGATACACGGTCTTTCTGGCCGAGCACAGTATTCCTTCTTAAACTTTTCATTCATACAATCATTCTTGGTAATTGTTGCGTTTTCTATATTTTCTCTGAACTGTGTTAAGGGTATAATTTGCTTTTGTTAATTAAATTGGAACACCTCGTCTATATATTCCTCCAAAGTATGCCAGGAAACAGGACCAGAAGAGCAAATATAATGGTGTTTTGTTGCTTGGAGTAGTGTGGAGTATTCAGTTGCTCCAGAATTATCAACACAAAACTTCCCCCATAAAACCGTGTAGAAAATGGCCAGTAAGCATTTAACATGGGCAGTTAAAAGCAATTCAGTATTAGAGGTATGTATATATATATTCTCTCTCTTTCTCTCTCTCTCTCTCTATGGGTATGGTTTGGTGGAACTGCCTTAAAGCACGGCAGTTTGGTGGAGGGACGCTAAAGGCATTATGGTCTATAGTGTAATTAGGCCTGATAGCACACTGATACTTGATGATGCGTGGTGGGGTTGCGTTGCCTGTGACTGTTGAATATATTAGCGACTCGTGTTGATGGATGAATAGCGTGCCGTGTATGAAAGGAGAAGGTCATGCATGGGTTTGTTGTGGTTAACATCGATAATGCTGCTACACTAAAAAAAGGAAAAATAAAAATAATCAGTCGTTTGTGTGTTTATTTATATGTTAAGCTTACAGTAACATTAGCATTGTGTAATTATTTGTTCAGTTAAGGTGAAATTATATTCGTAAGTCAAAAAATGAAATTGTATAATATGTAATAGAATTTTTTTATCAATGCTAATATTTCTAAGTAATGATTAGATAGGTTAGCAAGACAGAGTGTATTAATTTTATTCTATTAAGTACAAGCGTGTAAGGCGTTCACCAGACATACATACAACCCTGGGCAAAACATAAACAGAAAAGACGTGACGTACATAATTTTTATATATTTCAGCACATCACGTTGTCCCAAATGTGGTATATTTCACAACTATAGTTATTTTGGTTTAAGGACCCTATGATCGTGTATGAAACTTGGTGGCTTCTGATTCTTCCTGACTATGCCGCGAAAGAAGCTCCTTCCGTATAGGTGGTGTTTCGTGGCAATGTTTGAAGGACTCACTAACCTCCAATTTTCTGACTACATCACGTAAACTGGATACAAGTCGAGAATTCATAAGGTTCAAGTGAATATGATAGACTGTACGAATGAAGCTCTTAAACACAGTGTAAAATATAATACTAAATGATCAAATTGCTACTTGATTTAGAGGGACCAATTTGTGTTTGTGTGTCACGTGCCATTCCCTTTCTCTTAGTGAATACACATGTTCTTGGGTCCGGTTGAGGTGGTCCGGTTGTTGTGGTCACTGTGTAGCCGTCACTCACCCGGCCAGTGGAAGAAACACAGCCACCCTTACAAAAAAAAAACAACTAAACTAAACTTGAGGTGACGTGTGTAAATCCAACAGAATACTCCCGTCTCCTGCCCACGACACATTCCCTCAATGAAACCCTTTTTTTTTACGTGTTGATTGTTGTGGTTTTGGGCAAAGTGTGCCTTTCTCGGGTTTGTATTGTTGTGGGAGCAGACAAGAGGTTTAATTTGTGTACAATTACTTGGCAATCGTCTTGTATTGTCCTGCGCTGCTTGGGGAGGCCTTGTCCTGGAGCTGACGTCTTCATTTGAAAGGTGTGATGTCATGGTGTTTTCTGTTTTGTCCCTTCCAAAGTTGTCGAGTGTGGGCATAACAAGAGTCAAATCAAATAAAATACCCAAATGACTCTATATTGTAATGAGGTGTTGTTTTGAGGGTAAAATTGATAAATGGATCTTGTAGTTAAAATGTAGCCTAATCTCTGAAAAATAATGTGTGTCTTAGGTTTCTTTCTCATTAATAATTGAATCACAGTTGGATTATTTTCTTGAATCAATGAACACCGTGTTATCTCTCAGCCATTATTCTTGATACTTCAAAGCCTGACTGGTAATTGAGTGATAGATGATCAATGAAAATATATAGAAAGATGTGTAGAATGAAAGTATCAGAAATGGAAGGCACCTGAATCCTTGAGACAATACAACAATTATCATTACCTCACCATGACCTACAGATACTTTCTCTCATCGTGGTGTTCTGTATTATGGTAACAGTTAACAAAAGTTACGGTACATGTTGACTTGATAAAAGGTCCTTCTGATGCCAAACAATTGAAGTGGGAAACAATTAACACTTTTTGCGACGTTTCTGCAAGACATGTACAACAAGACCAGTTCTCGGTTATAATGGTTGGTCTGAGAATTTCTCTGCCCTACTTCGATTGTTAACCTTTCGCGGAACACTTCCATTTAGAAATAATCCAAGTCAGGTTAGGGGAAGGTTATGCACAATCAAATGTTAGTGTTGGTATTTTTATATTACGAAGAGTTGAAGACGTAATAACTGTTATTTATGACAGCTCTATATCCCTCCCCACAAGTCGTCCCCATCCCAATCTATACAACACGTCCCTATTCTCAAACACTTTGCCATCATCCCTGCTTTACCAGCCTCCCTTATCACACACACACACACACACACACACACACACACAGGAGACGGGGCCTGGTAGTGTGGCAGCGACGTGTGAAGGGGCGTGAGTGTGACGTCACCTTCGCCAAGTTATTTATGGAGTCTAATATTCGTCAGCCACGGGTATCCCAGCCTCGTTAATATTGTGGCTACTCACTCTCTCTCTCTTTCTTTCTCTCTCTCTTTCTCTCTCTCTCTCTCTCTCTCTCTCTCTCTCTCTCTCTCTCTCTCTCAGTATGTGTGTGTGAGGGGATGGTTCATGGTTGTTTGAGAGGAATGAGAGGGACAGAAATATGTGAGTAAGGGATACGAATAGGGATACAAAATGAGGGACATAAGAGAGGGACGAGTGGGGGAGTGAGTAAGAGGCATGTAAGGAGGAACGACGATGTGGGTGTGAGAGTAACGTGAAATAGAAAAAAAACAATAGTGAGCTCTGGTGTGTGAGGGAAATAGAAGAGAAGAGAAGAGGGAGGGAGAGACCGGTTAAGCATTCTGGTACACGAGGTGAAGATCTAAGGATAATGAGAGCCACGAAGAGGATGCGAGGGAGTGTGGAGTATGAGAAAGGCTGTGGCATCAAGGCGAAGGGAGTGAGTGAGAGAGTGAAAGTGAGAGAGAGAGAGAGAAATTGAGTGAGTGAGTGAGTGAGTGAGTGAGAGAGAGAGTGAGTGAGTGAACCCTCTTCCAAAACACCGCCTTCAGGTACACCAAAAATCTTGTTAATTGCCCCTCTCTATGTTGGCGTCACAGCTTCTATATGGTACCCACGCCCACGCCCACGCCCACGCCCAAGCCCACGCCCACGCTAACAATGCTGGCTGGAGGAGTAGCTGAGGGATAACTCGTGAATAGAAAAAAAAAGTGATGGAAGCTCGTCATAAGGGAATATGGTGTATAGGAAGGTACAGGAATAGAGCACACAAGAAACTCGATGATAGATGTGAGGAGTCTTTATAGGGAAGGAATGGATGGAAACCGATCACATTTTTAAGGAGTTGATGGAGAGGCCAATTAGGAACGAAGTGAAAGAAGCTGTTCACAGGAAAGAGTTCATGGAAAGATACCACAGAGCCAGACCACAGGAAAATAGCGATAAATAATTAAACTAAGTCACAGGGAAGGACACGAAGGAAATGAGTCGAAGGAAAAGAAATAGAAACGATCCTTAGTGAAGGAAGGAAGCAGGACTCAGTATGCACCCCGCGGTCACCCCCTGTCCCCCACGGTCACCCCCTGCCCCCCACGGTAACCCCCTGCCCCCCTCGGTCACCCCCTGCCCCCCTCGGTCACCCCCTGCCCCCCATGGTCACCCCCTGCCCCCTCCAGCTCTGGCCTACACCACCAGTTTTGAGATTGCCATCAATTTGCCGGTACCCTTTTCCGCCTTCAGAAGCAGGAGGGGGAGAGGAGGGGGTTAGGTGCAGAGGGAGGGGGTTGGCAGAAGGGATAGAGTGACCGTGGTAGTACTGGCGATATTATAATATATACAGTTTTCCGAATTACTCACCAGATACAGAATAACTCGTAATAACTAAAATATTGACATTGTAGTAAAATGTTTGTAATATACGTATTCATACTTATTCACACATTAGTTAGTTTGTTTACACCATGTTGGGCGAGGAATGACTATGTTTATTAAAAATATAATATAAATCCGATCCTTTACTTGTATACAGAGGTGGTGTGTTACTTGACATACCTTAGAGGAACAGCAACCTTTCATTTAGTTCACGATACATTCACCTCCCTGATACATAGATGGACTCATAATTATAATGTTAGATACATAAACCTTCATTTAGTCCCAGATACATTCACCTCCCTGATACATAGATGGACTCGTAATTATAATGTTAGATAAAAAACAACAACTTTCATTTAGTCCAATACAAATTCACCTCCCTGATATATAGATGGATTCATATAATGTTTGATAAAAAAAAATACCGTGAGTGTCAAGATAAGTTCTGGGCCACTCCATTATTGATTAGGCCACACCGTATGCTCAGACCTTACCTCAACCACAGCTCTTTAAAGGGGGCCATTCTTTTATTGGTGAGTTGGAAGGTCTTTGATTCCTCCAAACTATGCCAGGAAACAAATCCACTATTAGTACCATTAAGGACCCTGTGATGTAGTCAGAAAATTAGAGGTAAATGAGTTCTTCATATACTGCCACGAAACACCACCTATATGGAAGGAGCTTGTTTCGTGGCATAGTCAGTACGAATCAGAAGCCTCCAATTCCCAAACACGATCACAGGGTCCTAAAGGGCGTCTTGTATTCTGGCATAGTTAGGAGGAATCAGTAGCCTTCAAATGTACCCAACATGAGAATCTTCCTTTTAATATTTCACCAATACTCTGCAACACATCACTCACTCACAGCTTTTATCTTATCCGACTCACTCAGTACAAGACGTTCGATAATTCGATCCCTGTGGCGTTGAATCAGTTGACTAATGGCAGAGATGTTCCATGTGGCGTAAGTGTGTCTCCTAAAATATGTTCCATGTAGCGTAAGTGTGTCTCCTAAAATATGTTCCATGTAGCGTAAGTGTGTCTCCTAAAATATGTTCCATGTGGCGTAAGTGTGTCTCCTAAAATTTGTTCCATGTGGCGTAAGTGTGTCTCCTAAAATTTGTTCCATGTGGCGTAAGTGTGTCTCCTAAAATATGTTCCATGTGGCGTAAGTGTGTCTCCTAAAATATGTTCCATGTGGCGTAAGTGTGTCTCCTAAAATTTGTTCCATGTGGCGTAAGTGTGTCTCCTAAAATTTGTTCCATGTGGCGTAAGTGTGTCTCTTAAAATTTGTTCCATGTGGCGTAAGTGTGTCTCCTAAAATATGTTCCATGTGGCGTAAGTGTGTCTCCTAAAATTTGTTCCATGTGGCGTAAGTGTGTCTCCTAAAATTTGTTCCATGTGGCGTAAGTGTGTCTCTTAAAATTTGTTCCATGTGGCGTAAGTGTGTCTCCTAAAATATGTTGTGGGTGACATATAATCAGTATCAATATTTAGCTCTGTGAAGTATTGAAGGGGGAAGTTTTGTGTTGGTAAATCTGGTGCAACTGAATCCTACAAACTATTCCAAGCAACAGAACACCATTATTTTGGCTCTTCTGGTCCTGTTTCCTTGCACACTTAGGAGGAATCACGGCACTCCAATATAACAAAAAAGAATTACTACCTTAATGCAACCTGTAAACCGACGTAATGTAAAATTATATCAACAACTTTTAAGTGTGAAAATGTAAGCAAGTATTTTTTTTGTATTTCTTCTTTTATGGGAACAACAAGATCATTGCCATACACTCTGACGGTCCTTACTCAGTGACTTGTATTGTAAGTAGAAAATACAAGAAAAATATGAGTGTATATAGCAATATCTTTCAGTTCTTTGTAGTAAACCCTGGTATTTTTATCAATGCTTCACACATATGACTCCAGAACCAATGTAAAGTGGAAAGTGACTGACTGAAATTGTGAGTGGTAGCCAGATGGGAATATAATTATATACTCATATTTTACTTGCACTTTCTATTTAATTGCTCAACTGTACATTATATGGTTCCCACTCAGTGTTCCATTAAACAGTGAATATAGGAGTGAAGTGGAATGAATGTGTGAGTGGAGGAGAGGGTGGGTGGAGGAAGTGGAATGAATGTGTGAGTGGAGGAGAGGGTGGCTAGCTGGGTGGGTGGGTGGGTGGAGGAAGTGGCAGCTGGGTGGAGGAAGTGGAGGCTGTGTGGGTGGCTGGGTGGAGGAAGTGGAGGAAGTGGAGGCTGGGTGGGTAGAGGCTGGGTGGGTGGAGGAAGTGGATGCTGTGTGGGTAGGTGGGTGGGTGGGTGGGTGGAGGAAGTGGAGGCGATCACTTTAAAAACCAGCACTGAGAGCCCCAAGGCGTCTTGTATTGGCACCCCCTGATTGATGAGTCTCACGCCGCCCCACGCCTTCCAGCCATCTCCCACGCCTCCTCTCACCCGACCCACACGCCTCTTGCTTCTCCCACATGCCTTCTTTCTTTCGCTCTGTTTCATCCCAACCCACTCTTCTCTAAGTGTGTTTCTTGTTTCTCTTTCAGATCTTTTCATCCTTAGATCTAAACATTCTCTCTCACTCTCTCTCTCTCTCTCTCTCTCTCTCTCTCTCTCTCTCTCTCTCTCTCTCTCTCTCAGATAATGATGAGAATGGGAAATGTGAGTGTGACTGTGTGTGTGTGTGTGTGTGTGACTGTGTGTGTGTGTGTGACTGTGTGTGTGTGTGTGTGTGTGTGTGTGTGTGTGTGTGTGTGTGTGTGTGTGTGTGTGTGTGTGTGTGTGTGTGTGTGTGTGTGTGTGTGTGTGTGTGTGTGTGTAACTCTTGCGGGTGGAGTAAATATTCTGTTTCGTAGTATAGTTTGGAGTAATAAATTCCCCTCCATTTCGCCCCATACGAGTGGTGAATGAAACTGGACGCTGTTTATGAATCAACCCAAGTTATCTGTTGCCTAATATAATAATTCCGGTATGGGATGGCCAATAAAAAGCAGAATTTATGATGTCAAACAACTGGTCACCATCATTTGTGTCATTCGTGTCGTGTTTCCTAAGGCGTTCTAATGTACCAAAAGTATATTATCCCCTTTCTAACGTCGGGCTGGATATAATTTACCAATTCCTAGAAGGACGACTGACTAAAGCCTCGCTGTTGAAGGGAGAGTCATGGTGTGTGTGTGTGTGTGTGTGTGTGTCGGCAACAGCGGCATATAAACACCTTGAGGTAGGGAGCGTCTAGGAATAATTAATTGCCTTATAGCCCGGGAACAATAGACGACTTGTAATGGAATCCAACACTTCATTTATCTTTGTCGAGCGTCGTCTAGCTGAATAAGCGGCGCTGTTTATCGATCTCGGGATACCATCTTTTTCATTCCTATGCAACAAAAGAGAGGAAGAAAGAGTTTGAATAATTTACATCCCCCGTAAAATAGAATAACTTCGTGACAGAGTAAAATTGAACGCTTATCGTGAAAGGCGAGAACCTATTTTGTTTTACAGGTCCAAGCTGTTTTGTTTGTGGTAGCCGGCGGTGTATTTTTTTTTTTTTTTTTTGGTCAGCCCAGCCAACCAGTCCTGTTTTGTTTTAGCGGCCAGCCCAGCCAGCCCAGTCCTATACCAGACAAGTCCGGTTTTGTTTTAGTAGCCAGCCCAGCCCAACCAAGCCAGTCCAATTTTGTTTTAGTAGCCAGCCCAGCCCAAACAAGCCAGAGTAATTTTGTTTTGGTAGCCTGCACAGCCCAGCACAGCCCAACCAAGCCTGTCCAATTTTGTTTTAGTAGCCTACACAGCCCAGCATAGTCCAACCAAGCCTGTCCAATTTTGTTTTAGTAGCCTGCACAGCTCAGCACAGCCCAATCCAGCCAGTCCTGTTTTCTTGGTCATGACGCGCCTGTTTAGTGTGTTAGATGACGAACGCTTACACACCCAAGAGGCGGCTCTGAGGGTTACCGCCGCCGCCTCACCCCACTATCGATTCACACACACTATTATCACTGAAATGCCTCGTCACCTTTTGCCTGATCTGAATCCTAAATGAACCAGAATGAGGAAGGAAAGACAGACTGGAACCCATTTTCTTGGTTTAAAATTTGCGAGTGTAGAATCCCGACCAGAATGTGGATCAAAGAACGTCTTCACAGTTTTACGTTTTTAACTCCGTTGGGTACACAGGCTTCACGGTTGGCAAAAATCGTCTATAGATAGTAAGATTTTTTTTAAATGCGACATGCACTAAGTATTGTGTAGTTGTATACTTTAGAGGTTAACTGAGGCTTCTGTTGTGTGGGTGTACGAGATAAGCTACAAATCCCTCCATGCTATACTGCAAAACATAGCCCCAACTCGTATTCTGAAGTACTAACCTGTTTCCTGACATACAATAGTCTTACAGGATTAACAGCACTTCAATTCATACACCAACACATTGTTTTATGAGAGATAAGGTAATGCAGTAATGTAAAGTGTGTCTTATTTAAGCCTTCATTGTCTACGTAATGAAACAGCTGGATAATATGTTCCCTGTGTGAATGACTTGGTTTACACCCGACGAGAACTCTGTCCCTCGTCCATGGAGTGCCTGTGGGTATTGTAGGCTCTTTCACGGCTTGATGAATGTATTTAAGTTTTTTTTACTGGACGAAAGATGAGCCAGTGATATTCAGTGTTGTGAAAAAGTGGTGGATGGAAGGTGAATAACCGGACATGATGAGTAGGAATGTTTACAAGGTGTTACAAGGTGACTGGTTGTGTTGTGTTGTGTTGCCTGGTAATTTGTAATATAGTTAATTATTTTACTTGCTGTAGATTATTATGTATGTACTGCACATGAACTGCACAGTAATCTCATACATACGAACATACACACAGATGCACAGACACACATATACAGACGTACACCTATATACACACATCCAACCAATGCCATATAAAGCTTACAAAAAAACGGAGAGTATGAAAAAAAAAAAAAGATTTGGACCGGAGGCAAAAAACCAGTGATTCCCAGACCTAGAGCCTTCACCTGTTGCCAGACGTGCCTGAATACAATGCCACACCCCGAGGCCACCCAGCAATACCGTCCACGTAATTGGATCTGCAACGACAATGGCCACACAAACACGCCCCATCACATGCACGCCTCGGGTCTGTTTTCCCTGTAGGATGGAAGGCGTCTGTAGTTCCCAATGCTCTGAAAACTCACTCCTATCCCATTTATTCCCTTTGCTTGCTCTCTGTGTGAACGTCCTTAGCCATACAGAGTCTACAAATTTTTCCCCGTCTCCTTTATCATATAGAGAAATTATTTTGTCGTGTTATTGATTTGTTCCAATAATTATTTAATTTTGACCAACCACACTGAAAGTTATATAAGCCATATTATTTACAAACTAATATCGAATAGTTCATTATTTATCACACTTATTCATTAATTTTCTGGGCATTGTTACTTTTACTCTACAACTAAAAATATATGCATGGAACCCAAACTAAAATAAAACATATCTAGTAAGAGTCATTGATATCAGAATGGTGGTTACTACTGAAGCCTCCACATGGTGTGAGAAAACAAACCTCCAGAGCATTTAAACGAGGGATCTTTTCTTTTTTCTTCTTCTGTTTGTTTTTAATGGTAGGCTTCTGATTCCCCCACACTATGCCAGGAAACAAATCAACTCAATATTGCTAATAGGGGATACGTTTCGTGACACAGTTTGGATGATGCAATAAAGAGTTCCTCCCCTTATAATGATATGTAAATACAGACTCGACTCGGTCAACATGGGTGTGTGTGTGAGTCTAATTCGCTGACGTCGTTGGTTATAATAATACAGGGTTCGATGGCCGTAACGTGGGATGTGTATTTGATAACTTATACATTACAACGAGCTGTGGGATTGTAGATTGTTATACTCGCTTGCATTTCGAAGTCTTTGTATTTATTTATTTATTTACCTCCTCCAACGCACAAACAACAATGATGATTCACTTATTTCTTCTGTTCCTTTACTATTTTACGAACTCTTATTTTATTACTTATGCTTTTAACTTATTTATTGTTTATATTTTCGAGTTTTACGATCAATTTCCAGATTATTTATTTATCTTAAAAGAAACACTACTGACTTTCCTAAGTTAAGATCAATTTCAGGTACCACATAAAAAAAAAAAGTCCTGATGTCTCTAATTTACCGTCAAGAGAGTATTCCCATAATTTACCTGCTTCATTAACCAACTCGAGGTGTCTACCGTATGGGTCAACAGGTGTCTGAATTAACTTATTATTTTGTATGTAGATCAGTCAAATATTCAGGAGCATTGACGTGTGACACCTGCTCCAGAATAATACATACATGAGTGTGGAGGGAGGGAGGTAGAGAGAGAGCTATAGGGCCCTTCCTTCACTACACTAACTATCACCCTCCGTCCAGGCAGGTTCAATGAGTATAACGAGACGACAAACAAGAATGACCTCGTGTATAATAATAATTCTATGATCTAATTTATGTTGACTTGAGGAGATGGTGTGGAAACTTACAGTACTATCACTATCATCACCTCACTCTCCTTCACAGACACGCTCATCATTCCTTAATTGTTTGCACATAGAATTATTCAGTATTTTTTTTTATTAGGACACACAATTATTCAGTTTTTTTTTTTTATTAGGACACACAATCGGTTGTCGTTAGATACCGGTAATGAACGATACTTGACATACATACATACACGTTTGGGCAATATTTCATCTTCGCAGGCCTTTTCATCATCAATTCACACGTTTTTTTCAGTCACAAATGATTATCCTGTCTGTATAAATAAACACTAATAATAAGGGATCATTTTCGTGGCATAGTTAATCTTAATTATAATCACCCTACACTAAAAAAAAAAAAAAAAAAAATCCACGTGCTCTTAACTTAAACTTGGCAAATTTGGAGTAACTTATTCCTCCAAACTAAACTAAGCAACAGGCCACCATTATGTTTATTCATCTGTTCCTGTTTCCTGGTATAATTTGGAGGGATCAAGGCACTCCAATATACCAACAGTGGAGATTGTACTGTTGACATGCTGGTGGCCTACGATTCCTCCAAACTTCACTGAGAAACAGACCAATAGTTATACTCTAAATAAGGGTTGACTGTTTCCTGGAATAATTTAAGGGAATCAATTGCCTCGAAATATACCACCAACACTGCACATACTCCCTTCATAATATTCAGGCCATCATCATCATCATCATCATCATCATCCCTCCATGTACAAGTTTATTTATAGGAAAGGACAATAGGTGTAAGTTCCCTGTGGTAGATTAGCTGTAGTCACTGTTGTTGTTGTTGTTGTTTGTATGTTTGTACATGTATGCGTGGTTGTATATAAGTAACAACCCGTCACGGCTATTACTTCCCCTCGTTACACCCAGCCAGCCAGCCAGCCATCTACAGTAGACAGCCAGCCAGCCATCTAGACAGCCATCCATCCATCCATCCATCCAGCCAGCCAGTCAGCCAGCCAGCCAGCCAGCCATCCAGCCAGCCATCCAGTCAGCCAGTCAGCCAGTCAGCCAGCCATCTAGCCAGCCAGCCAGCCAGGTTCTACAGCACCACCGAGTCTTTCAGGGTAATGAAGAGAGGGAGAAGGGTGCTGGTTCTCGCGTGAGCCGTAGTAACCGTGTCGCTAATTGTCCTCGGTAAATTAAGAGCAGCGGCGTGCACACATTTGGTTGGTTGGTTGGTTGGTTGGTTGGGTGGAAGGGTTAGTCGTTCCTTGTTTGTTGTGCGTCTTATACTTGATTACTTTTCGTTTATTTTTTTATTTTTTTATTTTTTTTGGGAAGGGGGGATGACCCATAGTTTGTGTGTGTTTGTATTGTGTAGAATTTGTGTATAACGTTTTTTGTGTGTGTGTGTCTGTCTATCTGTGTGTGTTTGTGTCTGTCTATCTATCTATTTGTGTGTGTGTATATTGTGTGTCTATCTATCTGTGTGTGTGTGTGTATTTATATTAGTTTGTGTGTGTGTATGTGTACTCCCTATAATGCAAGATCATTGACAGTGACTGTACAATGTAAGATGATGACACTTCTATTCCTTCCCGGTGTCAGAAGGAGTACACATAATTATTGTATTGACATCGTGGCCCTCCTCCCTGGCTCGATGACACCCTACATTCATCCTTATTTAGCCTTCCCATCTTGGACTCACAAAATCAACACTGAATATATCAACAACAACAACAACAACTAAAGAAAATAAAACCAGTAAAGAACATCATTTTTTAACCTTCCCATCATGCATGCAACTCACAAAAACCAACTTACCTGCAGACTGAATATATTCATCAACAACAGCAACAACTAAAGAAAAGAAACAGTAAAGAACATAATTTTTTAACCTTCCCATCATGCATGCAATTCACAAAAACCAGCTTGCCAACAACTAAAGAAAATAAGCAGTAGAGAAGCAGTACCATATAGTGTCTTTCTCTTCTAGCTCATTGATCGACCCCCTCCGTCGCTCAATACGCAGGGGCCTCGAAGGAAGAAGCTGTATCAGTTTAAACCAGAACTGATAACTCTTAATAAATTCCCCTTTTATGCTGATTTTTCCGCCATAACTCCGGGAGGGGGAACAGTGATACCAGCTCATAAACCTCGGCCTTCCCTCCCCCCCTCCACATCACACCCTGCCCCACCTCACACCCTGCCCCACCCTGACTCTCTGATGTCGACTTCCTTCCTCCCCCTGTACAGTTCCTTAAGACTCTCCCTGCCATCCCTTCAGACTCTCCCTACCATCCCTTCAGACTCTCCCTACCATCCCTTCAGACTCTCCCTACCATCCCTTCAGACTCTCCCTACCATCCCTTCAGACTCTCCCTATACCATCCCTGAAGACTCTCCCTGCAGACTTTCCCTGCCATCCCTAGAGACTCTCCCTACCCTCCCTCAAGATTCTCCCTACCATCCCTGCAGACTCTCCCTACCATCCCTGCAGACTCTCCCTACCATCCCTGCAGACTCTCCCTACCATCCCTGCAGACTCTCCCTGCCATCCCTGAACAAACTTTCCCTATCATCTCTGAAGATCCAAAGATTCTACTTGTAGTTTCGGTAAATGTAGCATTTTCGTTTTTTTAGTCAAGTTAGATTTCTCACTAATACAATCCATTTAGTACCTGCATGACTGAGTATTCTAAAGCTATTCTAAAGCTTAACCATTCCAATACATATTACACAGAACCATTGAACGTTGTATTCTTCCTCATGCACTCGCTGAAATAAACCACACGCTTGGCAATGAAGAAGGAAATGTGTGACAGGAGTTTGGTCCATGGTGTAAGAAGAATGAGGAAGGAGGGATGGAAAAAATGAAGAGCAGAAAGGAGGAGAGGTATTGTGTCAGGTGTAGTGATGTGATCCTCTGTCCCTCCTCTCCCCATGCACTTATCCCCTTCTCCTCCTTCACCTTACTCCCCCTTCTTCTACCCCTTCTTCTACTCCTTCATATTCTCTTTTTCTCTCGATTCAGCTCCTTTCCCTCCCCCTTCCCTCCTTCTCAGCCACCACCACCACAACCCCTTTTACCTTATTCCCCCTTCTCTATCCCTCCTTCTACTCCCCCTTCTCTACCCCTCCTTATACTCCCCCTTCTCTATCCCTTCTTCTACTCCTTCATATCCTCTTTTTCTCTCACTTCAGCTCCTTCCCCTCCCCCTTCCCTCCTTCTCTGCCACCACCACCACCACCACCACCAACAACAACAACAACAACCACGTGATAGGACCCACAAATCATGCTGTTAAGAGCGAGCTGTAAAAACATTGTAATTAACGTGAACCAACTTGTGTCTTTCTCTGTGCTGGGTGACGCACAATATTTGCTAACGTACTCCCGCCCCCTCACCACCGCCTCCATAAAGAACAAGGGAAGGAGAGAGGGGAATACCGGCCATAAAAATCAGTGTGACACCCCCCATCCTCCAGGCGAGGGTTTTATACACTCCATAACTCCCCCACCCCACCCCACCCCACCCCCCACTCAACCCCTCCAAACTTTCCCCTCATACGGTATACCCTCCACGCCTCTTGCTTCCCCTTATCCGGCCTGGCTAGTTCCTCACCTATACTCTCTCTCGTCCTTCATTCCTTCCTTCCTTCCTTCCTTCTCTCCATTTCTACATCCCTCTGTTTCTCTGCCGTTTTTTTCCTTCCCTGCATGTGCTTTTCTTTCTCCATTCCTTCTCTTTGCTTTTCTCCATTTTTTCTCTTTGCTTTTCTCCATTCCTTCTCTCTGCTTTTCTCCATTCGTTCTCTTTGCTTTTCTCCAATCCTTCCTTCTTCTATGTCTCTCTTCTTCCCATATTCACTGCTCCCCTTTACTTTTCCCCTTTTCTCCTCTATTCTCTATCTCCCATTTCCCTTCATCCCATCTTCCTTGCTCCTCTTCGTTCCTTTTCTTCATTTCTCATGTAACCTTCATCTCACTCCCCCATTCCTTCCATCTTTCCTGCTCCCCTTCGTTTTGTCCCTGTTCTTCATTCCTCCTGTCCCCTCCATCTCCCGTCCGTCCCCCTTCATTCCATCTTTCCTGGGCTCTCTCTCTCTCTCTCTCTTCTTCCTTTCGTTCACACACACACACACACACACACACACCTCGCACGCAACCCTCCCCTCTCCCTTTCCGTCACATCTCTGGCTCGTCCTGTCATATCCGCTTGTTTATCATCACCACCACCACCACCACCACCGTTGCTGCTGCTGCTGTTGTTGTTGGAGCCTTGGGACACTATAGACAATACAGTACAGTACAGGGTCGTCCTTCACAACAACACAACACAACTCAACACGACACACTTGGAATTTTTCTCTTCTTACCTTCACCTCCATCCTTCCCTCCCTCCACACTCGAAATATTTCTCTCCTTACTTTCATCTTCACCTTCATAATAGCCATTCCCAGCGGTAGTATTGTTTAATATTCAATGTTATGCTTGTTTAAAAATTTGGTCATTTTTTTCCTCCGAATATTTTTTTAATTTATGTATTGTACATTCTATTAAAACCGGTCATGTTGATCATGCATTTGATCAACACGGCTCAATATTAGAGGCATGTTAATCTTGGTATTCTCTTAAATGTGTTTCATGAAAAAATATTGTGAGCCCATGTTCACTACAGGGCATGGAATTGGAAACCTAACTTCATATTACCATAGAGTACAAGACCATAGTTTAAATACCTCCAATATATCAATTACCACATAGAAATTATGCATAGAATTCTGCAAAAAAAAAAAAAAAAAAAAAAAAAAAAAACGATCGGAAGGAGAATAAAAAGAAAATAATAAAATCTAAGAGCATGTGTTTGCCTGGATGTGTCCCTCGTCGACCCAGGCAAAAACACCGATATGTAAATCCGACAAGTACAGTTACGGACAAACGTTTCGATGCACATGTAGGTGACTTGAGTAAACATGTGACACCTTCCCTCTAGTTGTGAAAAAAATTGGATTGGATTCCCCTGACTAAGTTTAGCAGCTGTTTCTGATGAGTTGCAAGCCTTTTTTAATGTGAGGCAAGTAGTTTCTTATGGATTGCAAACAGTTACTAATGAATGCAAGCCTTTTCTAATGGATTGCAAGCCTTTTCTAATGAATGCAAGCCTTTTCTAATGATTTGCAAGCCTTTTATTTATAATGTGTTGCAAGTAGTGTCTAACTTACCAAAGCAACACTGGCCAAAGCGTATGTGAATGCATGAGTTAAATAATTATCTGCTTGAGTCACCAGCTATGTGTATCGAAACCTTTGGCCGCAACTGTACACACGCCTCCCTGCAGTGGCCGCGAGGAGGAAGGGTGAGGCGTGAGGGCGACCCGGCGTCTCAGGCCCGTGTGACAAGTCGGCAATGGTATGCAAATAGCTCCATTGTCTTTTATGAGTTCAAATTTTGCTGGGACTGGTGGTGATGAATGGTGGTGGGCAGAGGGTCGCGCCGCCTCACACCCTTACCTCTGCCCATCTGAGCGGATTTGACAGGATAACTCAGGGTAACTAGTCAATAACCTCACCATTTTTGACATGTGATGCAAATAAATATGTAAATCAGCTAAGCAGGGCGTCGTTTCCCGTTCTCTGTCATCCCCGAGGGAGCCAATTACCTCGGGTTAGCGGCACTTGCCACTTTTACGTCAAGGGGGTGAGGCAACTCCGAGCAGCCACCTACCTCTCTTTCCTTCTCCTCCTTCACTTTCACTCTTTCCGGGGTCCTCTCGCTCCTCCCGACTCACTCCCTGGCTTTTATGTCTTTTCCCTTATCCATAAATCTCACATGTAAAACTAGAGGCAGAAAGTGAGAGTGAGAAGCCAAGAAAAAAAAATCTGCAATAATATCCAGGGGAAGACAAAAGTTTTTAACTCCAGAAATATGGTCTTAGGTTGATCATACGAAAGACAGTGAAACTCGAACACGACGTCTGAGACAAAAGTTGGGCTTGGGAGCGCAACCCCTCAGTCTAGCCCGTGAGAAAATGTGACAATTTACTGAAAATGGCCAATTTTACAAGTCGACGATTGAGAGAAGGATGCAAATTGGAGTTGCTGATCCTTTCCTCGCTCGTTCTGTCTCGTTATCTTCTCACTGAGCTGACGTGCCGCGAGATGAGAGAATTTAGTAGAAAGGAGAATGAGAGGAGAGAAAAGAGATGGTGGTATGAGAAGGAGAAAAGGAGAAAGAGGAAGAAGAGCCGGGGAGCAGGAACAAAAGGTGTAGAAAGAGAGGAAAGATATCGATACTTAGGGGTAGTAGGCATGGGAAGATTATGGACTGAATTAATAAGAATACGAACGAAGGGACATGAGAGTAATGGTAGCAGGGACATGGGAAGCAGGAAGGAGTTAGGAAAAATAAAGGACACCAAGAGGAACCTGAGGACATTGAGGCATTACAGGAGAAACAGAATCAGTAGGAAATGACAGAGGACGAGCAGGGGTGTCGGATATACAGTACCATACAGACGAGGACGATAGTAAACACAACATAAGTAAGAAAAGTAGGACCAGGAGCAGTAAGGGAATTAAAGGATGTAGTGGAATCATGAAAGGAAGAACTAATGTGGCTGAAAAAGGCGAAGCAGAAGTATAGGAAAAGGAGGTACTAGTATGAAGTAAGGGGGAGCAGGAGACTGTGAAGGAGGAGGAGTATGAAGTAAGG
>JAWZYT010000309.1:385000-471553 GCA_034508575.1 Petrolisthes manimaculis
TTTATTTGGCTATAAATCAAGGTTTCTGGATCGATGAGCGATCATTTACGTCACAATGTTTTTAGCCAAAATATAACCATACAAACTGCTACTGCTCAGCCAATTCTTCAGTTATTTACATGATTTTTTTTTATTTGAAAGCTAACTAAATCATCTTTATTTGCATGTTGGATTAGTGCTGTAAGTTGAATACATATCTTATTTTCTAGCAATATATATGTTTCATCGTACGGAGAAAAACAGAGAAAAACGTAATGGAAGATATTGTGTAATTATTCAGAACAAAACCGTTGCACCTATGCAAATAATATTACATGCAATTTACAATCATATCAAGTATACTTGGCAGCAAGAGCCTCAAAGGAATTACTCCAATATCTCCAGAGTAGTAGCGAAGTAAATACCGTCGTATTTTTGAGCACCGAGAACACATTTTATTATATTACTCTAATAATTAAGAACAGAATTCCATGAAACTAAATCTATATCTTAGTATACATCTTCACCACCTTCATTAAAAAAATGCGCTTCCTAGCTCTACTAGAAAAAAAAAAGTTCCGAAGTGGACCTTCGTCCTTAACCAATTTTCACGACACGAATTTTGTCTTTGATAGTACAGTCTCACAATCATCACGTGGAAGCTACAAAGTATTATATTACTCCATTATGTTTAACCAGCATAAAATGTTCCCGGCTTAATATAAGTTATACGATATATTTTCTTTTGCATTTTCGATCAACCTATTGCAATTGCAGATAAATACATAAATAAATGATCCAACTAGGTATTTCTCTGCATTTTATAACCACTGGAATAAATGCAAAATGTGTATCTAAGGTGACGGTACTATACCACCTTCCCAGTTGCTAAGGCATATTATTATTTATGAATATTTGTTGCTAAATCTTATGAAAAGTATTGTTGCTCCTGAAATAGTCAAGTTCTGTAGTTTGCAGAACCTGAACACAAGTATACACACACACATCTGTACACACACACATCTATACACACACATCTATACTCACACACACACATCTGTACACACACACACACACACACACACACATCTGTACACACACACACACACATCTGTACACACACACACACACACACATCTGTACACACACACACACACACACACACACACACAAACACACACATACACACACACACACATATCCATGCACTACACAGAAATCATACAAAATGTAGGAAATTCTGTGTAGTATAGTTGAGGTGAGTGGAGGCAGGTAAGGAAGCTTTGGTAGCCGCTTTGATTGATGAGTCGGGTTAACTCTACCTCATCAACAGCCAATAAAGCCAAGGAAATCTTTTTACACGGCCATAAGTTGCAGATCTCTCTTCAGCGTCTTGATAGATTGTGTCAAAGTGAAATATAATTCGATCCTTAAACCGCTAACAGCAGCCGAAATGGATATAATAACATGTCCCTAATCACAGAGATACCCGTGATAACCACCAATCAAAGTTATACCTATAATAGTATCAATAATTGTAGGTGAGGAGTGGAGTGGGTCTGGCGGGCGGGTGGTTAAGATGTGTGGCCGCTGACTTAGTGGTGGCTGCATCAGAGGTAATGTCCCGCCAGCACGCTATCTCCTCCTCGGCTTCTTCCTTCCTTCCTTCCCTCTGCCTCTGTCTGATTTTTGCTGCTCCTGCCTTTATATTGGACTCGCCTTCCTCCACTTTTGCCTCTGTTCTGCTGCTGTCTTACAATGCCCTCTCTTCACCTCCTGCCCCTATTTATGTTTCCTTCTTCATCTCTCTTCTGCCCCTTTATCAATTTCCTGCTTTCTCTCTTTATCCTGCCCTTGTTGTTGTTTCCTTTCTCTGTCTGTCTGTCTCATTCTTCTTGTTACTGTTGCCCTCATTCTTATCTTTGCCACTATACTCCTGTTCTTGCCGTTGTTGTTTATTCTTGCACCTGCCCTTTCTCCATCTCCTTCCCATGCTTCTCTCTCTCTCTCTCTCTCTCTCTCTCTCTCTCTCTCTCTCTCTCTCTCTCTCTCTCTCTCTCTCTCTTATGCAACTGCTCATATGTTTCCTTTTCCATCTGCTTCCCCTCTCCCAGTTTACCTCTGCTCCTGTTCATAACATTTATTATAATATTTGTTTTCAAAGTAAACATGTGACATCTTTCTTATAGTAGTGAGATGCGTGTGATTTTTTTAGATCCTTTAAGCAACAGTTTCTAATTTATTGCTGCAGGTTTTCAATTATCAAAACTAAACTGTTATAAAATACTTGGAAAACAATAATTAAGTATCTTCTTGAGCCAATCTTTAAGTGTCTCCAAACTTTAAATTGCAACCGTATTTGTGTGTGTTAATATACTCTATATATATATAGTTTTATTTTTTTGATCTATAAGGAAAGTGAAGTGGACTCCTTTTGTACTCACGGTATCTTGGTCACGATTGGAACCTGTTGTCTTGGGAAGGAGGTATATAATTCTTGAAGTAATATCGTCTTGGTTTCCTGTGTTCATGGCATCGTGTACAAAATTTCAACGTACGGTACATACACACTTTTGACTCAATGTGTCCCCCGGAGTATTATGATTTGTCTAATTGACTACTTTTCAATATTTTTTTTTATTTCCATCACCATAACAGGAGAAAACACCTGTTATTCACTTTCACAGAGTACAAGATGTTTGTTTGATAATAAGAACATTTCTTTAATTATATGGAATTATTTGTGTTTAGGTTAATTACGGGTGTTTGAGTATGTTAATTGTATTATTCCAAGAGGGATTGAGAAGATGAAGGGGAGAAAGGTTACGGGAGGGAGGACAAGGGCAGCCATCTTCCCTGCCGGCCTGACACCTGCTGATAACAGTGCGGGAACACCTGTGATTACCGGACATTCCAGCTATCTGCTCAATCAGACCAACTCGATAATGGAGGCGCCAAGTCCCGTGGTCGTGACGCATGACCTGCCGGCCCGCTAATTGTCAGTCAGGGGCAGGCAAGGGTGTAGGGGGCAGGCCAGGGTGTAGGGGGCAGGCCAGGGTGTAGGGGGATGGTCAGGGTGTAGGGGGCAGACCAGGGTGTAGGGGGCAGACCAGGGTGTAGGGGGAAGGCTAGGGTATAGGGGGATGGTCAGGGTATAGGGGGAAGGATAGGGTATATAGGGGGAAGGTCAGGGTGTAGGGAACAGGACAGGGTGTAAGGGGCAGTCCAGGGTATGGGGGGCAGGCAAAGGGGGAACAGTAAGGGTTATAGAGCAAAGGGGGAGTTGGGGTTGGCTAGGGAGAGGGAGATGTAACAGGGAGTGGGTGAAGAGAAAGAGAAGTTGGAGTTTGGAGAATATGGAAAGGGAAAAGTTTGCAAATGGTAAGGATTGTAAGAGAAAGAGGATCTGGAGACATACAAGACTTGGGCTAGAACCTAATATGAACAATAATTAACCAATTTATATCATGCATGTATGTATTGTATCTCTGTCTTTGTATTTATTTACTCATTATATTTACCCTACTAATAATCTTCCCTTTCTCTTTACCCGATATTAAACACAAATGGGATCAGGCTAGCAAAAGAAAATTAGGAGAAAAACAGAAACCTAAGAACAAGGAAGGAGGAGGAGGAGTAAGAATTAGTGGAAGCAGGTCCCAGTAGTAGGGAACTGAAAATGTTTAAGTTGGGAATTGGGAAGGAGGCTGCAAATGGATGGAGGATGAGGGATAGGATGTGGATGGATGTGGAAGGATGTAGTATATATGTGGTGGATGTGGAAGGAGTTTGAGAAAGACAAGTAGGAAGGGATGGAGACTCTTTGGTGAGAGATGAAGTAGAGAGAGAGAGGGTAAAAGGCAGCGAATCTTTTGTTCGGATCGGGAGAAGAGACAGGGGAAAGGAGGATGGAACAGAGAGGAAGTGGTTCATGACGGGGCTAAAGATGTGTGAGAGGAGGAGCAGGTAAGTGAGAGAAGGAGAGAGAGAGGCAGGTGAAACAGAAAGAAAGTGAAGTGGACTCCTTTTGTACTTACGGTATGTGGAGCAAGGAGGGGAGAAGGGATGTCAAATTTTAACCATAGTATATTGGAGTGAGGAAAAGAATAGTAAAAAATAAATAGTAACGAAAAGAAGAAGAAAAAATGTGGATGAACTGAGGGGTACAAAGATGGGACCTGGAAGATGGAGGGAAAGTAACAGAGAATGAAAGAGAAGAGGTGGAAGGTAGATTGTGCAGCAGAGATTGTAAGTCATATATAGAAGAGAATGAGTGGAAACTGGTAATAGACAGGGATGGGATAGGAGGATGTTTGTGGTGGAGGGGAAAGGGGACAAGGGTGCAAGGGTTAATCACCATCATTGGACTGGATATGTGCTAATAAATATGTAGCCATTTTTCAGTTTTTGTTTTCTGGAGTTATACAGTGGGTCTGGAGTCGATGATACTGCCCTGTTATTTGTTGATAAAACTAGTTTGTATTTTGTTATGGTAATCTTATAGTTTACAGTACAGTGATGGACAATAATATCCTATTTTTGCAAGATTAGAAATATTTAAAAAAATCTGTCTTGTTTATTGAATGACGGAGGAGATAATGATATGTATAGATAATGATATGAACTTCAGTGAAAATTAAAGTACCAAAGTGTTTATGTACAAAATATTACTCATTATATTCACGGTGACTATCGTTTAAGGGGAGAGTATACTTCTGGTACATTGGAGTGCCTTTGATTCCTCCAAAATATGCCAGGAAACAGGACCAGATGGAGAAAAATAAAGGCGTGCTGTTGCTTGGAATAGTTTGGAGGAATCAGTTGCTCCAGATTTGCCAACACTGTACTTCCCCCTTAATTATACTGTATAGACAAGAGGAGAGCAGATGCTTTTTTCCTGAACTGTCTGTCCTTCTCTACTCACCACCAACCAACCAACCAAACCATGTTCACCCCAACACACGGTTTTATTGCGATGACGCTCTTAATGGCCAGAAATTTATAGGTTACAGTAATGGGGTTGATGGTGTTAATTAGCTTCAGGTAATATATCAATGATCATTATTTACAACGCTTCTCAGTAACGTATTTCACGCTTTACCCGTCACCCTGGTTAATTAGTGAATGGGATAACATGACAACTGCCAAACCATTGTAACGATCGCCGGGAACACGTGGCCTGCGAGTCTAGTATAGAAAAAATAAATAAAAGAAGTGTGGGACATGTGTTTACTCGCTTTCTCACAGTCATCCCTGCTCCCCCTCCCCCACTCACACCCGGCCCCAACTTAATTAAGGGTAAAGTTTTGTGTTGGTAATTCTGGAGCAACTGAATCCTCCAAACTATTCCAAACAACAAAATACCATTATTTGTGTTCATCTGGTCCTGTTTCATGGCATACTTTGGAGGAATTAAGGCACTCCAATGTAACCAAAACGAATTACCACCTTATTTGACCTAAATTGTAACTACTAGGGTTCAGGTATGTTCAGATGTTGTTCTTCCTCTGCAACCAACCAGATATTTAATTGGTATGACCTCTTCTCAATGCTTCATGTCCACGCACTCATTTATTTACGTGTATCCTGCTTGGGTTCACTTAAGGGACCATACATACATGTGATGAGACCTGGTGGCTTCTGATTCCTCCTGACTATGCCACGAGACAAGCTCCTTCAATTTCTGTATTATTGGTTCATAAGATTCTCTCGTGTTGCTCACTTCACTCGTCGTGACGTGTGTGTGTGTGAGCAGCAGTTGACCTGGGCCACGATAACAGGCTTGATTAAGCCTATGTCCAGTGTCGGATCATATAAAAAAAAAAAAATATATATATATATATATAAAAGATATATCTGGATTAGTGTTTTTTCTTAGTAGTGTTGTATTTTAACCTGCGTCATGATTCACCACAGAGAGATATTTTTCACCCAAAGAAAAACCCGCTGGCAGATAAATGTCTAAAAAAGAAAAAAAAAAAAAAGTTCCTAAACCAAACCCACCTTGGTAATATTGAGGGCAAATTCTAGTGAGGTGGGTTACCATTGGGGGTGATGAAGAGAGTATGTCTGTCTGTATGTCTGTATGCGGCAGGTAATGAGACGCCACAATGAATCAGCTGGAATGGTAGGGGAGGTAATTATCAAACTATAGAACAGCGCGTGTCGAGGAAATGCATTAGATTAATTACTCTCACGGGGATTGATTCAGTCATGTAGGTAGAGAGATGACTCAGTGTGTTTGCATGCCAGCCAACCAGCCAACCAGCCAGGGTGGTCCCACAGGTTAGGGTCAGGGACGGAGGCAGGGTGGATGGTGACCAGGACGAGGGATGGAGGGAGGGATGGATGGTGGCAGGTTATGGATGATGCTAGGTTGTAGATGGCATTAAGTTGTGGATGGTGGATAGTGGATGGATGGATGGATGGATGCTGAGGTGGATGGAGGCAGCATGTGGATGATGCTAAGTTGTAGATGGCATTAGGTTGTGGATATTGGATGGATGGATGGATGCTGAGGTGGATGGAAGCAGGTTATGGATGATGCTAGGTTATAGGTGGCATTAGATTGTGGATAGTGGTTGGATGGATGGATGGATGGATGGATGCTGACAGGTTGTGGATAATGCCAGGTTGTAGGTGGCATTAGATTGTGGATGGTGGATAGTGGATGGGGGCAAACGTAGGAAGAGAGTGCAGTGGTCAGCGTCATGGGTGGTGGATGACAGCGGGTGGTGGTGGATGACGCTGGGATGGATGTGACGGTGAGGGTGGACATGGGTAGTGGTCAGCCGTGGTGGTTGTAGCTGTGGGTGGCTGGGTGGTCAGGGTAGGGTAGGGTAGGGTCCAAGGTTTCTTATCCCGAACGTGGTATGCCGGAAATCAACTATACATGTTCCTGGATAATCTTCAGTCTTAGTTTGTGGGAAATGTTTTTACTCTTCCTGTGAACACTTTACGTGGTATCCAAGTTTCACTAGCTTTTGTAGCTCTATAACATAAAATATCTGGACATGAAAATTAATTGGAACAAGGAAATCTATATCATATGTTCTTTATAACTATTTCACTGTTTGATTTCCTTCATGCAGCTATATGGCAAAAATGTTTGGTAATCATTTTTATGTTTACAATAATTAGTCTCTTATTTGTGTTAAACCCGAGTTAGCTTTTATGCAAGACTACCATATTGTAAATCTTATTTCATTATAATGCGATATTATTCTTAAAATGTATTTAAGAAGAAGTGTGTACAACTAACGGTAAGGTCACTAGTTAAAGTCAAAATGTTAACATGCCAAAATGCCGCCTTAGCATTAATCGAGGTTCTTAAATATTTTTGAGGTAGGAGGTTAAGGGTGGGCCTAATTATGGAGTCCAATGAACCTTAACAGGTACGAGACGAAGGTTAAAAGTCTCCAGTTTATGAAATATTGATATTGTAACTTGAATTTCGGGCGCTTCACACATCTCATATCAGCTCCGGCACCTCTCTCTTCTACCACATGCAGACCTGCCTCTCAGTCTATTTTCATCCACTCACATATAATTCAACTATCTTACCTCTCTCTCTCTCTCTCTCTCTCTCTCTCTCTCTCTCTCTCTCTCAATTCAATTCAATTCAATTCAATTCAATTCAATTCAATTTATTATGTTTGTCATACATGAGAATATTACAGGATAGTTGTTTAGTGACAAACAGCCCTTTACAAGCAAGAGCTTTTTGGGCAATGGTAAGTATAAGTCCTTGACTAAAGATTATTTACATGGGAGTACTATTGAGACAATTTGTAAAAATAATAATAATGAAAACAACAATAATAAATAACAATAATGACAATCATGATAATAATAATAATAGTAATAATAGTAATAGTAATAATAGTAATAATAGTAATAGTAATAATAGTAATAGTAATAATAGTAGTAGTAATAATAATAATAATAGTAATAATAGTAATAATAGTAATAATAGTAATAATAATAATAATAGTAATAATAGTAATAGTAATAACAGTAATATTAATAATAGTAACAATAATAATAGTAATAGTAATAATAGTAATAGTAATAGTACTAACAGTAACAGTACTAACAGTAACAGTACTAACAGTAACAGTACTAATAGTAATAGTAATAGTACTAACAGTAACAGTACCAACAGTAACAGTACCAACAGTAATAGTACTAACAGTAATAGTACTAATAGTAATAATAGTAATAGTAATAATAGTAATAGTAATAATAGTAATAGTGATAATAGTAATAGTGATAATAGTAATAGTAATAATAGTAATAGTAATAATAGTAATAGTAATAATAGTATTAGTAATAATAGTAATAGTAATAATAGTAATAATAATAATAGTAATAATAATAATAGCAATAATAATGATAGTAATAATAATGATAGTAATAATAATAATAATGTTGATGAAAATGGTAATAATAACAAAGATAATGACGAAAACAACAATGATAATGATAATATAATAGTAACTATGATAATGATGGTAAATAGTTGTAATAACAATAATAATAGTGAAAATAATAATAGTAACAATAATAATAACAATAATAATAATAATAGTAATGACAACAACAATTATAACAATGATAATAATAACAATAATAATTGTAGTAATAATAATGATAATGTCCACAAAATTATTTATAATGCTGTTAAGGGTAAACATGACAATATTGTTAATGTAATGAAATAATATAAAGCAATAATATTAGTAATGATAAAAGTAATGATAATGACAATGACAATAATAATACAACAACAATAGTAATAATAATTATAATAAAATACAATGTAAGTAATCATAATAATAAAAATAAATGCAACAGAATTATATCAAGAAGAATAAAGAAAAAGTATTAATTACGAATACAGGGATAGTAGGTGTTTCTTGTAGCTATTTTGAAAGGATTGTAGACTGACTGATTGTTTAATAATGCTGGGAATATTATTCCATGTTTTGGGACCAAGGTATAACAGTGAATGTGTGAACAGTGTTAGTTTATGTCTGGGTATAGGTAGTAAATCTTGGTTACGAGTATGATAAGTGTGAAGGGGTTGAAGATTGTATAGGTTTGATTTTATTTGTTTGTACATATAGGATGCAATATTCAGTTTAGAGATGTCTGTTATGTTAAGGATATTTAGCGATTTGAATAATGGTGGTGTGTGTGTACAAAAGTCACTATTAGTCATTATCCTGATAATTTTTTTGTGTAGAATGTTGAGGTTATATAAATGAGTGGAATAAGTATTTGACCAAATTGAATTGCAGTAGTTTAAATGAGGATATATATGAGCATAATAAATACATTTGAGAACTTCTGGTGGGGCGTAATGCTTAACTTTGAGGAGGAGTGGAATCATTCTGGACAGCTTCAAACAAAGATCAGAAATGTGTTGCTTGAATGTCATTTTTTTGTCAAAAACTACACCAAGAAATTTAGTTTTGTAAACCTGTTGGATATCATCATTTAATATTGTTAGATTTGGCAATGGTTGGTATTTAGAGATAATGTTGCTGAATATCATATAATATGTTTTTGTGGTATTTACTGTGAGTTGGTTAGCCAAGCACCAATTTGAAAATTTTTCAAGCTCTAGATTTGCACTGTTGATTAAATCAGTAGGTTGATCTCCTATCATATAAAGTGTTGAGTCGTCGGCAAATAAAATTGTTTCTAAAGTGTTAGATATATTACAAATATCATTAATGTATAAGAGAAACAAGATCGGTCCAAGGATACTACCTTGTGGAACTCCAAGGTTTACTGATTTAGTTGGGGAAGAACACTTATTAAGAATTACATATTGACTTCTATTATTTAGGTAGGAACTAAACCAATCATGTATACACCCTCGTATACCGTAGTGATACATTTTGTCAAGAAGAATATTGGGTTGAATGGTGTCAAAAGCTTTACGAAAATCAATGAAAACTGATAAGATAGATTTGTTTTTGTTAAGAGCAGAATAAACATCTGATGTAAATGTGTTGATAGCCTCAAGAGTGCTTCGACCAGACCGAAAGCCAAATTGCTTGTTATTTAAAATGTTATGTTTATCTAGGAATGACATTAAATGCTTTTTCATAAGTGCTTCAAATATTTTGGAAAACATTGGTAGAAGAGAAATTGGTCGGTAATTTGATATATCAGATTTATTGCCTGCCTTGTGGATGGGTACTACTTTTCCGATTTTGAATCTGTCTGGGAAGATGCCTGTATTTATAGATTGATTAAACAATATTGAGAGTGGTATAGAGAGTGTATCTTTGTTTTCTTTAATAATGTTTGGTGGGATCTCGTCAAGATGTACTGACTTATCTTTCAAAGTTGATATTATCCTCATGGTATCGTAGTTAGTTATTGGAGGTATTGCCATAGAGTTTGGATAGTTACCACGGAGATAAATATTATGGGAGTTTATTTTAGGTGGCAGTTTGCTAGCGAGTTGAGGAGCAATGTTTACAAAATACTCATTGAATGCTTTGGAGATATCGGTAGGAGTGTTGTTAATTATATTGTTGTGACTAATAGAGTAAGTGGTGTCATGTTTTTTAACAGGATAATTAGATAATTCATTTATAGTTTTCCATAAGTGTTTAGTGTTAATTTTGAAGCTACTGAATTTATTAAGATAATAATTTCTTTTTGTCTGTTTAATGGTAGCATTGAGTTGATTTCTGTAAGTTCTGTAAACATCCAAGGTGATTATTCCAAGTTTGAAAGATTTATAGAGAGCAAATTTATGTTTAATTGCTTTAGCAATTTCTTGGTTTAGCCATGGCTTTTGCAGTCTTTTAGAGGATATATGTTTAGTGATGAGTGGAAAGCATGAAAAGTATAAACTATATATCGTATCAAGAAAAATATTACAATTAGTGTTAGTATCTTGATATTTCAACAAGGACACCCAATTAATTTCCGAAAGTTTGGCTTTTAGTTTTTGACGATTTTCGTTTGATTTAATTCTGAATGTAATCTTATGTTTAATGTTAAGTCTGTCGAAAACTGGAATGTTAAGGAATACAGGAAGATGGTCGGTGATAGGAAAAAGGATGATTCCCGAGGAGGAGGGAACATTATAGTTAGTCCATATGTGATCTAATAGGGAAGGAGAAGCATTAGAATTATCATCAGAGAATCTTGTGGGTCGTGATATATGAGGAAAGAAATTATAGGATTGCATCACTGTCAAGAAATTATTTGTAGGTGGATGAGAATCATGTTCCAATAAATTGATATTGAGGTCACCAGTAATGATAGTATGGTTATTAGTAAAAATATCTTGAGATAAAAATTCATCCATAAATAAATTGAATTCATTAACTTTATGGTGTTTATCATGGTGACGATAGATGGTACATATAATGAATTTTGTTTGATCAAAATTGATTTGAATAGTGCAAATTTCAGCGTTATCATCATGAATACAATAATCATTTAATTGTGTACAAGAGATGTTACTATTCACAAAAATAGCAACACCCCCGTAGCCTCCGGATCTATGTGTATGGAAAGAATTGAAGCCACCAATATCATTATATGGTGCAGTATTTGGGGTAAGCCAGGTTTCACTAATACATAGTAAGTCAGGAAGTTTGGGAAGGGATTGAATAAGAGTAGTAAGGTGATCATAGTTCTTGTTCAGGGACCGAGCATTGACATGTAGAACGCTTAAATACTCAATTACATTAGATGGAATACTTAATTTATAAGACTGTAAATCATGATACTTACAAACATCATTGATGTTTAAAGTATTATATATAGAATTAATAATTTCAAGATCAACATTGTTTTCATTTTGGTTATCATCAACATATTTTAGGAGCGTGTCAAATAAATTACTATTTGTTATGTTCATTAATAAAAAGTTATATTAAGTTAAAGGTTGTAGTTTGTCAGAGGATTAGAGGTAGAGGAGGAAGGGAGAGAGGAGATTCGAGAGAGAGTTGAGAGGGGAGTAAATTTATCAAAACAACAAAAACTTGTTAATAATAAAGGAAGGAAAGAAAAAAAAAAATATTAATAAATATATATGAGACTGATAAAGGCCAGTCTGCAAGGGGTATGCATGTGTTGTATCTAGTTTAGCAGGTAGAATAGTTTATACATGGTAAATAGTAATAGAAGCAAACGGATAAAATCAACCAGGGAAAGCAAAATAGGAGTATATATTCCATAGATGAAACAATTTTCTTATGAATATACCATTGTACATGTTGTAAAGAATAAAAAATAAAAAATTCTAGTAGTAGTAGTAGTAGTAGTAGTAGTAGTAGTAGTAGTAGTAGTAGTAGTAGTAGTAGTAGTAGTAGTAGTAGTAGTAGTAGTAGTAGTAGTAGTAATAGTAGTAGTAATAGTAATAGTAATAGTAATAGTAATAGTAATAGATGTAGTAGTAATAGTAATAGTAGAAGTAGAAGTAGTAGTAGTAGTAATAGTAATAGTAATAGTGAAGTAGAAGTAGTAGTGTTAGTAGCAACAATAGTTTTAGTGGTAGTAGTTACTTCGATCGTGTAAATGAACATGTGAAGAGGTAACATAGAGAAGGAGAGGTGGAGGCATAAAGACATTGATGCATAGAATAGAGTACACTAGTGATACATAATCCCTGACCAGAGACAAACGGCAGGCACCATACATAATAAATAAATTATACCCAGCATTCGAACTCAGCCTCTATATGTGTACTGGACGGGAAAATGAGCAATACCAGGCGATTCGAAGCTTTCTGCTCTTCACAATCTGGTCAGAAATTATGTATCACGAGTGTACAGCCATGGCTGATAGTGCTTGACCAGGGTATACAAGGAGTGTTGGAGAGCAACTGAACAGAGTTCGATCAAGTGAATTTTCCAAACCATTCTCAACGTTGAGAGAGGTTTAGAAGACTCACATTTTTTAACTCAGTTCATTTGCTCTCCAACACTCCTTGGACCCTGGTCAAGCACTATTAGCCATGGCTGTACCTGGTTATAATCGCTACGAGGGGGACATGCAGAGGCAGAATGAAGTATTAATAATCTGACTGGCTGGTCTGAGATTAGATCACGGATTGAATCTCTGAGTTGTAAAAACCTCCTACTATACAACTAGTTACTATCACACACACCACCACACACAGCAGCAGCATCAATGGTAAGTCAGTCTCTTTCTCTCATCCACCTATTCTCTCTCAAACACACACACACACACACATACACATCGCATACGGAATAGTAGAAGCAGCAGCAATGGTAACTCACTCTCTCTCTCTCTCTCTCTCTCTCTCTCTCTCTCTCTCTCTCTCAAACACACACACATACACATCGCATACGGAATAACAGCGGCAGCAATGGTAACTCTCTCTCTCTCTCTCTCTCTCTCTCTCTCTCTCTCTCTCCTGGTCAATAGCGAGCAGGCGACCACAGTGAAAACATACGCTCTTGTTTCGACAGTTACTTGTTTCGTGTTGCTCTTTGTTCTCTTCGACTCCAAGTGTTGATTGACCCTCTCGTTGCTTAGGGGACTCATTTATTCCCTTGTAGCTGAGGAAAGAAATGTATGAGTTATTTATTCTATTTGAGATACTTTGAGGTCCGGTGAAATTTAGGGTGTTAAGTCTTAGCTACTAGTAATGAGTGAGAGATAAGCTAGCTAGCAAGACCCGGCAGTCGTGAGGTAAGTTATAGAGTCGAGTGGCGGAGGAGAGAGAGAGAGAGAGAGTGTGTGTGTGTGTGTATGTGTAGAGTAAGGGGTAGTGTTTGGGACTGGGAGTGGGTGGTGGTGGTGGTGGGCGAAGAGTCTAGGTAGGTTGGTTGGTATAGGTTGGTTGGTAGGTAGGTAGGTTGGTTGGTAGGTAGGTAGGTTGGTAGGTAGGAGAGAGTAAGGGAAGGCAATCTTGGGAGGAGAAGTACAAGAGTTGTATAGCTCTGGTGACTAAAGGGAGGGAGTGTAGGAGTGAGATGCAGATGACAGATGTAGTTGGGAGTGGGAGAGTGGCAATATTGAGAGTGGCACAGGGATGGGGAGAGTAGTACAGATTACATGGGTGGTGAAATAAAGAGAGAAAAGGTGGAAAATGTGGAATAGAAGAGAGAAAAGGTGGAAAATGTGGAATAGAAGAGAGAAAAGGTGGAAAAGGTGAAATAGAAGAGAGAAAAGGTGGAAAAGGTGAAATAGAAGCGAGAAAAGGTGGAATAAAAGAGAGAAAAAGGAGGAAACGAGGGAAAGAGGGAAGGTGTTTTGGGGGGCTAAGAAAGAGAGAGATGGGGTTGGGGAGGGGACGGGGGTGGATGGGTGTATAGTTAGGGGTGCATGGGAAGAAGTATAGAGAGAGCGCGAGTGGAAGGGAGGATGGGAGAGACAGCCAGCGGGGGTGCAGTAAAAGGAAGAGGGATCTAGGGAAGGGATGGGTAGGGGGAGATGAGAGGGAGCGGGGGTTGTGACGTCAGACTCAGCAAGGACCGGCCAAGTCGTCACGGAATCCAAGAAAAGATGGCGGACGAGCAATGGTGGCCCCGACTATAGTATTAATGTTGGTATCTTGTAAATGTTTCTATGTTTGAGTGTTATTCCATATTCTCATCGATTCTGTTTGATATTTATATTTACTTCTGTATACAACCATTCTGATTTTTTTTATTTCTGTATAAAACACGATTTAATTAACTTCCACTGACAGATAAATCTATGTAAAATCACATTATCATCGAACTGAAGATACTTGCAGAATATTTTGCTAAACTTTGACCTCAAATATTGTGACCTCCTGATTCTGACATCCAAGGAAAATTTTGATTAGTGGTGTGTCATTAAGTAGTAAGTCACCGATATGTGGATGTAATATGTATAGTTTTAAAGGTATTGTATGTTGTTAGATCGTGTTGGTAATTGTGTGTGTGTGTGTGAATGCATGGGGATGTTTGTTAATCTTTGTGAACTTAATTGTTTGTGATATTGTGAGTACATGTGGGAAATTTTGAGAGCCTGTGAGTGATTGATTGCCCACGTGTGTACTTGATCTTATTGACGTCAGTGCTGTATTTGTTGTGGAATTTCCTTCGTGCTGGTATGAGTGAAAGCAGTACACGGAACACAAGAGAGGAGAGAGAGGACAGAAGAATACAAGTGCAAGGGAGAGAATTGAGAACTTTTTGCCAAGTAAAAAAAATATATAGTTTGAGTGAACTATTTTGAGGTCTGAGGGAGAGGATGTATGAAAGGCTGGTATGGGTGAGAGGCCTTGACATAGGGGGCTGCTAAAAACTATAGCTTGGGATGGATTTATGAGAATTGTGTGGAGCTGTGTGTGAGAGCTATATACATAAACTGAGAATAATTGTGGTGTACTTTTCAGGACATGGGCGAATGAGGCCTGTCTGGGGTTGACTGTGTGTATGGGCTCTACGTAGTTGTGAAGGTATGTATGTATGTTGTAGTAGGTACTGAACTATGAAACTGTAAACATTGACGAGTATGAACGAGAAGTGAAGTACTCTACTATAGTTTTGGAAGTGTGAGCTCGACGTCTAATGAAATAAACAATGATATACACTTATTATTATACAGTATGGTATAGTGATAGTAATGTCTACATAGAGTTAACTAGATAGAACTGACTGTGTATGGGCTATCACTGTGGTCTGAACTTTCACATACAGTAATGAGCGAGGGTTGAAAGTAAAAAAAGGACTGGCCGTTGAGGGATGGTGGTAGTGAAGGTGGTGGTGGGGGGGGAGGCTGAGCTGGACTGGGCTGGGCTGGACTGGGCTGGGCTGGACTGGGTTGGGTTGGACTGGGTTGGGTTGGACTGGGCGTTGTGGGTTGGTGGTAGTGATGGTGGTGGTGGTGGGGGCTGAGTTGGACTGGTGTTGTGTGCGGGTGGTAGTGGTGGAGGGGACTGGGCTGGATTGGACTGTGCGTTGTGTGCGGGTGGTGGTGGTGGTGGTGGTGGTTGGGGCTGAGTTGGACTGGGCTGGACTGGGCGTGCGAGGCCACCAGGATCAGATCATCAGCTTTAACTGCGGGATAGTAGTCACGGAGTCGTAAAAAAGATGGCGGACGTTCAATGGTGTCGTGGTGGCGGCGGCTGTGGCGTTATGGTGGCGACGATGGTGAGGATGTGATGTTGATGGTGAGGATGTGGTGGTGATGGTGAGACTGTGGTGGTGATGGTGATTTTATGATGTAGGCAGGAGTATTGATGTATATTATAAGTCAAGCTCGTTCTATTAAAGATTATTATATATATATATAGGGTACAAATAAACACGACCTCAACTGACATTATTATTTTATATCATACATACATACTGCAGTGGAAAATGAAACGTAGGACAGTATGTTCGGTTTTGTTATTTTGTTTTACAGCCATTTTTCACCTTTCGACACATCATTATATCATATACGAAGACAGATCAAATAATTATAAAGTACAAAAATCCACAGTGTCATTCCCAACTTTCATCCACCACATAAGTTATTCCTGAAAAATTATATATATAAGATGAAATACAGAATACAGTATATACAAGATACAGTAAATGGATTCTGCATGTGGCCTTTCTATGTGTGTGTGTGTATTATTTGTATGTGTATGTGTGTGTGTGTATTGTTTGTATGTGTGTGTGTGTGTGTGTATTGTTTCTATGTGTGTGTGTATTGTTTGTATGTGTGTGTGTGTGTATTGTTTCTATGTGTGTGTGTGTATTGTTTGTATGTGTGTGTGTGTATTGTTTCTGTGTGTGTGTATTGTTTGTGTGTGTGTGTGTGTGTGTATTGTTTGTATGTGTGTGTGTGTGTGTGTATTGTTTCTATGTGTGTGTGTGTATTGTTTCTGTGTGTGTGTGTGTATTGTTTGTATGTGTGTGTGTGTATTGTTTCTATGTGTGTGTGTGTATTGTTTGTATGTGTGTGTGTGTATTGTTTCTATGTGTGTGTGTGTATTGTTTGTATGTGTGTGTGTGTGTGTATTGTTTGTATGTGTGTGTGTGTATTGTTTGTATGTGTGTGTGTGTATTGTTTGTATGTGTGTGTATTGTTTCTATGTGTGTGTGTGTATTGTTTCTATGTGTGTGTGTGTATTGTTTCTATGTGTGTGTGTGTATTGTTTCTATGTGTGTGTGTGTATTGTTTGTATGTGTGTGTGTGTATTGTTTGTATGTGTGTGTGTGTATTGTTTCTATGTGTGTGTGTGTATTGTTTGTATGTGTGTGTGTGTATTGTTTCTATGTGTGTGTGTGTATTGTTTCTATGTGTGTGTGTGTATTGTTTCTATGTGTGTGTGTGTATTGTTTGTATGTGTGTGTGTGTATTGTTTGTATGTGTGTGTGTGTATTGTTTCTATGTGTGTGTGTGTATTGTTTCTATGTATGTTTGTGTGTATTGTTTGTATGTGTGTGTGTGTATTGTTTCTATGTGTGTGTATTGTTTGTATGTGTGTGTGTGTATTGTTTCTATGTGTGTGTATTGTTTGTATGTGTGTGTGTGTATTGTTTCTATGTGTGTGTATTGTTTGTATGTGTGTGTGTGTATTGTTTGTATGTGTGTGTATAGTGGGCTACTGTCAACATGAATGAGTGACTTACCTAATGCCCTACATAGCCTGGTATTATAATGGAGGTGGTATAGGTGGAGTAGATGTAAATATGGTGGAGATGGCGTGGGTGAATACACGAATAAAGAAGAAGGCGTGGGTGGAGGTGGAGGCGTGAGTGGAGGCGCGGGTGGAGATGGTGGCGCGGGTGGAGGTGGAGGCGCGGGTGGAGTTGGAAGCGTGGGTGGAGGCAGCGGTGCGGGTGGAGGCAGCGGTGCGGGTGGAGGCAGCGGTGCGGGTGGAGGCAGCGTACAGTAGCCTGGGTGGAAGTGGCGCGTGTGGCAGTAACAATCATCCGCGCCGTTAAAAAAAGTCCAATAGCGGGTAGTGCCGGGAGGGGAGGGGGGACGGGGGACGGGGGAATAGAGGGAGCAGCGCCCCCGGCACCCGACACGCACCGCCAACACCACCGGGAAAAACACTCGTAATTAGATTTTCCTACACACCAAAATTGTACACCGTAAAAAATCAAACACAGTATGCAAATCAGGAGCCAGAGCGTTACCGGTGCGGAAGAGTGAGAGAGAGAGAGAGAGAGAGAGAGAGAGAGAGAGAGAGAGAGAGAGAGAGAGAGAGAGAGAGGAAAGTAGAGGGAGGGGAGATAGCTAGAGGAGAGGGAAGGTAGAGAGTGAGGGAGAAGGAAGAGAGGGGGGGAAGGAGAAGGAAAGAAGAGAGGAAGGGGAGATAGTTGGAGATTGAAGGAAAAGAGTGAGGGCAGATAGTTGGAGGAGATGTAGGGGGAGACAGTTTGAGGAGAGAGAGAGAGAGAGAGAGAGAGAGAGAGAGAGAGAGAGAGAGAGAGAGAGAGAGAGAGGAGAGGAGCTATAGGAACCAACCCAAACAAAAATCATCTATCTTAACTATATATATACTTAATATCCACCCACTGTGCCTTGCCTATATAGTAAACCAATTTTTTTTTTTTACTAGATAGTGATAACAATTCAACAGGAGAATAGAACCAGGAGATGAAAGATGAAGGAAGAATTAGTTGTACCAAGAGTATAGACTGGAAAGGAAGGAAAGAGCAGAAGAAGAAGCGAAGGGTAGAGAGAATGGTTGGGAAGAAGGGTGGTTAAAGGAAGGAAGGGAAGAAGGGTGGTTAAAGGAAGGAAGGGAAGAAGGGTGGTTAAAGGAAGGAAGGGAAGAAGGGTGGTTAAAGGAAGGGTGGCTAAAGGAAGGAAGGGAAGGGCAAGGATGAGGAACAAGGAGAGGTAAGAATATAAGACAGCGATGAGCAGGTAAGGGAGTTGAAGGGACGGTGAATAATCTATGACGGAGTTAAAGAGAACCTATATAGAAGGAGGGGAATGAGACGCTCCATAAAAAAAAGAAATTCGATGGACGGACATATAATAAGGAACAATATCGTGTTGGTAAAGAAAAGGTTAAGTCTAAGAATAATGATGGTAATTGAATGCAGAGATTTATGTAGAATGCAGCATGAAGAATAGGATTTGTTATGAATTTTGGGTAAAAAAGTATTGTATCATTGTATCAGTCATTTTTTAAGGTTATTGTTACACTCGAATTTTGAGTCCAGTGGGAAATTCAATATGTTCCTCCTAGTGAGCGTCAGAACACTGGACAAGAGTTGATTTACTGGGTAGCAATTTATGATATATTCTGATGGAGTCCCAGTACTTAGCAACGTATGGGTAGCTGCCAGGAGGGAAGGGTGGATCCTGGGACCTACCAAATCACATGGTACCACTGGGAAGGTTCTGCGAAATACCTCGGGGCATATTTTGGGAGCTCACTTAATCTACCTGGGTATGATGGAAGAGGAGGTATAATTTCAGCCCTTATATCAGACCTCACCACTACCAGGGATCGAGCCAGGGACGAGCTAGGTCTTCTTACCACTGCACAACCCTGCCCTGAGATGGATAAGAAGGGGCTCGTCTTAATTCCTAATGCGTCAGAACGTGGAAGACGATTATGTTAGGACCACGAGACAATATTCACGCTGTGTTTGTGTTGCTGGTGGGGATGAGAGAAGGGAAGAGTCAGCATCCCTTCAGTCACTCTTTCTAGTTGGCCCCATCCTCCTTCATGACTCCAGTCCCCCGTTCGCCTCATACACAAACCAACACTCTTGTTTACATGCATTTATATATACGTACGCACAGAAGAGGGCAAGCTTACACTCATATACATATACAGTACACATAGGCTTCCAATACAGTCCTCACACACTCCAGCAGACACACCCTTGAGCCACAGTTACACCATGCACATGCACACAACTACTTTTTTTTTCCTCATTCCTGTTTTAGTTGCGTTCAGTCTTCTGCTTTTTCTCATACTTTTCCCACTCTCTCTCTCTCTCATCACACACAAACACACACACACACATACACACACACACACACACACACACACACATCTAATTTGTCGTCCCACCCCCACACAGTCCTCTCATTCCCACACTGTTCTCCCACGCCTACAACAACTAACCTCTTCCTCTAGCACAATCCCCCTGTAACTCCCACTACCGTTTTGTATTGTAGCTGTAACTTCCCATTGCAATGAACGGAGTGGCCATTGATGCTTCCACTCCAGTGTTTTAGTTGAACCAATTACGCGAGTGGAAACTGTGTACATATAATTTAATTAATTCCATGTTTACAAGCGAATTTTATACACACACACAAAAATGATCCTTTGTGGCACAGTTAAACCTCGGTCATATTGAATGTTGCATGTGCTCGTGTGCCTATGTGAATTTGAAGACAAAAGTGTATAAAATATATGTGAAGTGCGATTGTATTAATGTATACGAGTAAGCAGGGAAGAAACTGTGTGTGTGTGTGTAAACTCAGTAACCATCTCTTAACATTTTGTATTCGTAGTTTTGTGTGAGTAGCAGTTGACCTGAGCCACGGTAAAGGGTTTGATGAGGCCTATGTCCAGTGTCGGAACATAAATAAGAAATAAAAAAAAAGGTATAAGTTGTAAGTGGTATTGGATATTCTATGGATGGCTGTATCGGTGAATTAAGTGTCATGGTTTATAATATATGTGGTAGAAGCCCCAGTTGATGCCATATATAGGAAACTAGGACAGGGAAAACAGAAGAGAATATACCTGCAAAGATGAATGACAGACCAGAGGAGAAAAATGCTGGAAGGAAAAGATGGAAGAAGGGAGAGAAAGAGAGATAAGTGGAGAGGGCAGGAGGAGGAGGAGGAGGAAGGGAAGAGGATGGAGAGAGAAAAGTAAGAGAAAAGGAATTATGAAAGAGTTGAGAAGGGAGAGGAAGAGAGATAAGTGAAGAGGGCCGGAGGAGGAGGAGGAGGAGGAAGGGATTAGGATGCAGAGAGAAAAGTATAAGATAAGTAAAAAATAAATGTTTTGCTGTTTTACCTCTTCCCCTTTCCCTTTTCCTCTTCCTCCTCCATCATTCACACTACCATTCCCTTTTCCCCATATTTAGTTCCCTCCCCAATTCACTCTCTTTTCCTAATTCCTCCCCTCCCAAATTCACCCTCTTTCCCCAATTCACCCCTCCCCATTCACACACCTTAATCATTCCCCCTCCCTCAATTCACCCACCCACCATTCACCCTTTTTCCCAATACCCCCTCTTTCCTACTCCCCCACCCCCTCCCCCATTCACCCTTTTTCCCCAATACCCCCTCTTTCCTACTCCCCCTCCCCCCATTCCCCCTACCCCCTTCATTCTCTCTTCCCCATCCCAACCCACTAAGAAAATACAAGAGCAGAGGAAAGAAGGTCCCAGATCCAATTACTCTACTTTCTCATTCGGTTATTTGGGATTCTATTCGATTACCGGAGCCGGAGTTTGAGTGGGAAATATTTGTGTTCCTGAGGCAGAGGTGGACGGGAGAGGGGGGGCTGCGGGGGGGGGGGGGAGGCAGAGGGTCCAAGGGGTAGGGTAGGGGGAGGGAAGGTATGATGCACTCCAGGGGGTTGGATAACTTGCCGAAATTGTATCCCCTTCCTACCATCATACTTATTAATTATTTACGATTTTTTAATACTTTTTTTTAATATATTTTTTTGACAGGAAGACAAGTCAAGGTTCTGAAATTCCTCCTGGTGCCTTTTTATTTTATTTTGGGAGCTATTGCATGTGAGATTAAAGTTATGAGAATGATATTATTGTGAAGAGATAAATCCTATAATATTTACTGTATAGGACAGTTTGGTAGACTCGTGTGTGTGTGTGTGTGTGTGTGTGTAATATATTTTTGGTACAGATGCAGACATATGAGACAGACACACTTCAAACGGGTCTCTTATCAAGCCTAGAAAAGTATAGGCCTCTACATCCATCCATCCATACATACATCCATACATACATACATACATGCATGCATACATATACATACATATCGTCTCATCCTTACATTATGCATACTCAGTGAGGGGCCCCGTTTCACTTGTGTTTGTTTCATGTGTTCGCAAGTGTACATTGAACGTTGCCGAACGAAAAAACAAAATTCATATATAGATACTGCTAGATACTGTAAAACTCAAAGCCTCATGAAAGGAAAACTAAGACGACCCATGCACATAATAATAAACACAGGGACAATTTATAACATAGCATAACATAATAAAACATAACAAACTAACTGAGGGCACCTTTATAGCATAGCATAACATAACGTAATAGAACATAACAAACTAACTGAGGGCACCTTTATAGCATAGCATAACATAACGTAATAGAACATAACAAACTAACTGAGGGCACCTTTATAGCATAGCATAACATAACAAACAGAGGGCCCCTTTATAACAACAACATAAAATAACATAACATAACATATCAAAACATAATATAACATAAACCACAAACATAGGGGCCCTTTATAACATAACATTACATAACAATAAACAGAGGAACAAAACGAATTAAAAAGAATGAAAAAGTGAAAACGTGAGTAAAAAAAGAAAGAGATAAAAGAGAGAGAGGTAAGCGAGGGATGTAAAAGTGAAAGCGTGAGTAAAAATGAGAGGGTAAGAAAGAGATAAGAGAGAGAGAGAGTGAGTATGTGTGTGTGTGTGTGTGTGCCCGAGGCCTTGTCTAATGAGGCGTCACACAGATAGGGTTGGTGATGCGGGCGAGGGATGCTGCACACACACACACACACACACACACACACACACACACACACAGGGACCATTAGTAGTATTTCCACCTAACCCCGTTCACCTGAGGCTGGTAGATATAGTTAGACTTGTGGCAAAGGGTCGTATGTAGCACAGGTGTTTGGAAGAGGGGTTTGGTGGTAGTGGTAGGGGGGGGGGAGAAGGTAGGACATACACACATACACATACACACATATATATACACACACACACACACACACACCAACTTAACAAAACAGCATGCAACATCAATAGACACAGTAAATAGTACATAGTGTGTGTTTGTGTTTCTTTGGGTAATGTGTTTTTGTGTGTGTGTCCTTGGGTATGTATATATATATGTGTATGTGTGTTTGTATATCTTGTGAGCGTATTTGTATGTGTATATAATTAAGTGCGTCTGCAATACGTGTAAATAAGGGTAAACATAAAAACCACAATAAGCACATGTAGTCTAACAAGGTGTGTGTTGTGTGAATGGTGTTTGTTATTGTTATTGTTATTGTTACCTCTTCTCTCGGTATTGTGGTGGTAAACAATAAAAAAAAAAATCTTCCAAACTACTCCACGAAACAGGGAGCCGTTAATGTATACAGTAGTTCAGATTTGGTGTGTTTCCTTGTATAGGTTGGAGGAATCTGTCTCGTCCAATGCCCCGAAAGTATGTTTATTATGATCTCCCTAATTGGCGTAGTAAGATTACCTGGCTCACCTTGTCTGGCTCACCAACCCCTCACCTGTCTCACCTGGCTACTCCTCACCTGGCTACTCCTCACCTGGCTTACTCTTTACCTGTCTCACCCCTCACCTGGCTTACTCCTCACCTGGCTTACTCCTTACCTGTCTCACCCCTCACCTGTCTTACTCCTCACCTGTCTTACTCCTCACCTGGCTACTCCTCACCTGGCTTACTCTTTACCTGTCTCACCCCTCACCTGTCTTACTCCTCACCTGGCTTACTCTTTACCTGTCTCACCCCTCACCTGGCTTACTCCTCACCTGGCTTACTCCTCACTTGGCTTACTCCTCACCTGTCTCACCCCTCACCTGGCTTACTCCTCACCTGTCTCACCTCTCACCTGTTTTGAGGGATACAGTGACAGTCAGTAGTTTCTGTATCACGTGAATGAAAGAGAGGTACTTGAATTAATCTTATATGAATAATATGATAGAGACCAACATCTATAGTGTCGCATCATTTTATCGAGGCTGTTTGATTGGAAGGGGTAGCAGTATTATAGTGCCTGACTGTCCACATTTTGTTTTATTATTGTTTTTTTTATTATTATTATTATTATTATTATTTTTTTTTTAACTTCAACGACTGACTCTTGTGAGGTCCCGAGATGAGACAGTAGAGTTTCTTGATGATGTTGGTACCGTAGCTCTTCTCTTCTGTCCCACTAGATGACGACACCTTATATTTTATACACGTTACTATCTATCATAAAGCGAGTTTTTTTTAATTCATTACATTGCTATAGATGCCGTTCATAATAAGAGATTTATATGGGACCCTTTTGCTTGTTTTATAAGTCTAGTTTTGTATCGGTGCTAATGCTGGGAAATTTCAATATATATATATGGGTCATTTCACAGGTGATTAAAGAATGTTTTAAATTTTAATGAGATGTATGGACCATTAAATGAACTCATGAACAGGAAACGATATATTATGTAATATTAATTTGTGGCCAATAAATTATCTATCTATCTATCTATATCTATCTATCGTTGTGAGAAGTGGAGCCTCATCAAGCCACATACTAACTAACTAAGGATGTGTAGATGTGATCGGATGCCACACACACTAATGATCACACACTATCTATCACACAAGCCTTCTGCTCATTACCAATGTCTTAGGGGTAATGAGATGGTAGGGGAGGGGTGCACTTTGTACCCTCTTATTCCGACGATACTCAACAACAATATATATATAATAGTTAATTAGGGAGAGTAGTGTTTGTTGAATGGAAAAATAAACCTTTGTCATCAGGTCACAAAACAAATACACAAAGCTTCTTTATATAGTAGCAGAAAGGTGAATATTGTGGAAAATAATAATATGTCATAATTATATAGAAGAAAATAGATGTCCCCAAGGTCTTATTAACATTGATTAAAATTACATACCTCTAACAACATAGTCATGTATAGATTATACATAATTGCATTCATTGTTAATCCTTAATCAGGTGACTCTGGTGAAGTATATATATCCTGGCATTATCTGATGGTACTCCTCTTAGTCTAATCGGCTGTGGGTCGGATTTATGTTCCGTTGAGCTGATTTTGATCCCGTCACTTTAGTTCATGATTACTTTCCCAAGTTTGGATTGCCCTGAATGTTGGTCATCTGTTCTCCTGCATCACCACTTGTATAGTTACGAGAAGATGAAGGGGATACACATGCCTCAACCGCTGTACGTAAGCTGTGGGTGCACTCAGTACCCTTTACTGGTGTAAGAATGTGATTATCCTTCACAGTGATTTGTTTGTTTATGTTTAGCACACTAACTAACCATCACTACTATCACCAAGCCCAACACCACCACCTCTCCCACTAACCCACCACTACCAGCACCACCACCACCTCCCCCACTAACAGCACCACCACCATTACCACACCCACACTAATAATTACCACCACCACTACTACTACTAACCCACCACCAATACATCCTCTACTACATCACCAACCTCACTAACCCACTACCACCAGCCAGTACACACCTGCTCTGCCTTACATATCCAGCTGATACACATGGGTTGTAAGGATGATCACAACACCAAAGAACGATAAAACGGGAAGCCAGACAAGTGCAAGAAAGAAGCCGTAGGGTTAGCTGATGTCAGAGAGACTACATGTAACTGCAGCCTCACCCCCTTACCCACCCAGCCTTACCCCCTTACCCACCCACCCACCCTCCAGCCCATTACCCACCCACCCTTCAGTCCCTTCCCATGCCTCCTCATACACTCTACCCAATGCTCTTCTTCTACTCATATTGTAAGGGTATGGGCGCTCGTTCGGACTCGGGGGATCACGATATCAGTGTCATGCTTGAGAAAATGGGAGAGGACATGTTTGCACTCTTACTTTTGTTTTCATTTTTTAGGCCTCTATCTTTCTTCTCTCAGCCGTCACTGTCTCTAGGGTATTGTTCTTCTTTCACTCCAGAAATTGCATTGACTCATTTTGATATGAACATAACATATTAGACATCATGAAAACTGCCTTTGTTTTGCTCCAGGGAAGGGAACGGGGAGGAGGGAGACTTAGTAAGGGTCAGGAGGGCAAACGAGGGTAAATGGATCTTGTAGTGGGTGGGGAGGCAAAGAGGTGGTGTTGGTATCAGTGGTGAGTATGTCTTTAGCGCGCCACTAAGACTTCTCTGAGGGGGACTGTAAGACTTCGTACGACTTCCCGCATCTCCGGATTACATTCACTCGCCCCCCATCACTTGCCCGGCTGCCGTACTTGATAGCTTGATGATCAGGGATTCAGAGGTGGTCAGGTTAGAGGTGTTATACAGCTGCTCTCATGTAGGGCTGCGAAGGCTTCCCTCTAATCAGGAACTTTACCTCCCGTTTTCTTATCTACTTCTCTTGTTACTGGCCTCGGATATTTGAGGAAGTAATATATATGTGTTGGAAAAATTGGAGTAATTGATTCTTTCGGACTATTCCAAGAAACAGGCTTCTTAGATTTTTTTTATAATTTGATGTTTTGTTTTGTTTTTCTCAAAATTTGGAGACTGTAATCTCCAATGTGCCAAAATAATATCCCCTGTCCCTGCTAACACGAAACCTTCTTACATCATAATTATCAAGCATTCCTTAATCCTTTGAGTACGTGTGACTTCCCTGTGGCCAAGAAAATCGTTGAACGTTAGTCAGAGTTAAACATTTAGGCGAGATAATACTTAGCCAAGACGTAACTCCTTTGAGCACGAAGAGTATCTGTGAAAAAGAAAGGCAACAATCGTCTCTATAACCATCGCCTCTAAAGTTCGTCACAATATAATATGCCTTTATAAACACCCGGAAATATTATGTCTATGAACACGTGGGCTACTTTCGCTAATGTGATAAATTGGAATGCTATTGAGTCAGTATAATATTATTTAAGTGATGGGTGTAGCTGATCACAACACATCGAAACTCATTAACGTTAACGTGAAGAAAGATATGAGCTGCGTTCATTATACAGTAAGAAAAGAATAAATAATTGAAGGAAAGAATAATTTAGTTACAACCTACCCAGACCAGACCAGACCAGACCAACGTAGTGCTGGAAACACGAATAAAGAATGACGGATCGATTAAAGTAAATGTACTCCACCTAAGAAGGGATGAGGAAACCAGTAGCATTAAATAAACAGGAAGGGATGAGTGAACGGGTTAATCAGCAGTGAGAGTAGCAGAGTGAGGCCACCACAACATTACAACTAGACCGTGAAACCTCCTTAACTCGTCCCTTGATGAATCCAACGGTGTGTCATCCTGCCTCCCGTCCCACCCAACACTACCAAACACGCTGGCAACTCAACCACATTCAAGGCATTTTCTCCCTATGAATATTCAGGATTCAATTGAATAATGTTGGGGTGGGCAGGCATTTTTGCGTTGCCTGAAAGACCGTACAGTTAATTAAAAGCTAAAACCGTTTAAGATAAGGCCATGAAGTTGATTGAGGCTAGCAGTGTTGCCTGGACGTTGGCATCAGTGGTGCTGTGACCAATGAGGTGCGGGATTCATTACGTCACCCGCAGAGCCACCTATTGTCTGCTGCCCCGACTCACAGAGGCCAAGTCTGCTGGGACAAAGGCTCGCCCAGCGGTCGGTCCGCAGCCTCACCAGCTCGATTTTTCTTCGTGATATGTAATATTTTCGGTGATGGAATGAGATAATAATGTTGACTTTGCTAAATGTTGATATAATGTTCCTAAAAGCTGCAGTGTGCATGTTAATGCAGGGTTTTAATTAGCGTGGAAAGCATAGGATAGTGATGAGGGCCAAGACAACTAGTATATGTAATAGGTATATATACATTTCCTTCCACAGAGTTATAATAGAAGAAAAATAACATTGATGTGTCACTTCCAATGATACCTTCATGTTCAGCGTCTGGCCAACACAATAGACATGAGATCAAAGGAGTCTGAGTGCGGTGAGGAGGCTTGGACGGCGACAAAAAGGTGCTCCCAGTGTGCCTCAGCGGGGTGCCTCCAGGGTAGAGACTGGGACCTAATTTGTTTGGACACTTGGCCGATCTGTTGATGATTCCCGTGGGTAAGAGTGAGTGTTTGGACCTCGGATCTCTCAGTAGGGGCTCACAGCGAGACGTCACCTTCAATGGAGTACCGGGGAGTGTATTCAATCTTTTGATGGAGTGCGAGTCTAAGAGGTTTATGAATCACAGGTACAATAAAAGATGGTCAGACAGCGATTATCTGCCTCGCTCATAAATCTAGTAGTAGTGTACCGAGTCGCACACCAATTGTGATAAGTCTATTTTGCCTCTCGCAGCACATTTAGCATATTATCTGTGGTTAGGGTCCTTTTGGTTATATATGTATAATTATATCCAGGCGTGATGCTGGTTAGTTGTGTGTGTTTTGGAGCATAAATTTCGGGTTTACAAACGGTTAAATAAAACTGTATCACGGATGAGGCTTCATGATTTCCTAAACGAACATTACAACTCGTGTTATAACTGGCATTTTCTATTGTCAATCGTCACAGGTGCCAGAATTATTCGATTAAGGGGAGGCTCTCTTGCTAGTAAATTGGAAGGCTACTGATACCTCCAAATTATGTCAGATAACAGACACCCTCAATGGTACTAAAAGGGGATTTATTTCATGCTATAGTTTGAAGGAATCGCAAGCCTTCTAATTCCCTAACAAAAGAACCTTCCCTTAAGGAGTGGTATGGTGTAGATTGAGAAAGACAGGCAGAGTGGTCGGTATAGTGTAGAGAGTAAGGGATGAAGTGTGGTATTATATATTAGGGAATAGAGAGAGTGTAGTAGGATGATGTAGTGTCAACTGAGAGAGGGAGGGTGGTGTGGTGAAGCATAGAGTGAGGGAAGTAGAGTGATATAATGTACTGTATAGTGAGAGAGAGAGAGAGAGAGAGAGAGAGAGAGAGAGAGAGAGAGAGAGAGAGAGGGGTAAGTAATACAAACACAGTTACAGAATTAATGCGAAACCAGAGAGCGAGGAGACTGGAACGTGTTAAGGGAAAATATAATATCAAGTGACGAGAGAGAAACTATCATCTTTATATTAAGAAAACAGTCTCTGAAAGTAAATGAACTCTAAGTTAACATTCATGTGACATTACTGCATGATAGCAATGGACAACTATTTTAAGATATAGCTTTTACTTTACTTTACTATACTTTACTTTACTTTACTTTACTTTACTTTACTTTACTTTACTTTACTTTACTTTACTTTACTTTACTTTACTTTACTTTACTTTACTTTACTTTACTTTACTTTACTTTACTTTACTTTACTTTACTTTACTACTCCGAATACCACATACTCAAGCCAGTAATATTCTCATCACTTTGCCTATGGTGGAGTCCTAACCTGCTTCCTAATTCCATCTACATAAAATAATATCAAAGGGGTTTAGGGTCGAGTTTGGGACACTACAGTATATATAAGGTAGAACACACACAACATTCTCAAGTTATTCATTGTGTACAGTAACTTATACATTATTTATTGAACGCTTCTGGAGATTTTTTTGTTTTTTTGTTTTTTTGGTTTTTGTTATTCAGTCGCTGCGGGTAAATACTTAGTGTCATTAGAAACTTTGATTGGTATAAACAAGACATCGATTCACCAAAACATATGGAGAAAAACAAAACAAAATATTGAACGTATATATATTTTGGGTTTGTGATGTTGTAAATACGATGAGAGTCATGGTAGGTAAAGTTAAAAACCAAACAAAATATTGAACGTATATATATTTTGAGTTTGTGATGTTGTAAATACGAGGAGAGTCATGGTAGGTAAAGTTAAAAACAAAACAAAATATTGAACGTATATATATTTTGAGTTTGTGATGTTGTAAATACGAGGAGAGGTTATACATGGTAGGTAAAGTATAGGTACATATTGTGACCATAGCCCTGAATACAATAACCCCACATTACCACCAATCTTCCCACAGTGGTCATTCCAACCTTATATATAATCTTATGGGAGTCAAGTTCACACACTCCTATATTGGTGGTGGTGAGTTGAGGGGGTGACGATTGCTCTAAACTACTCCAGGAAACACACGACCAAAGTGTTACTGATGTAGGAGAGATATTTACGTAGTTTTGTGGCATAGCTTTGAGGAATGAATACCCTTTGTTGTTCCACTATGTAACTCACAGTCTAGAGAGTATATATCCCATTATAAAGTGAAATGTATGTATGCAATGGTGATGATGGTGAGGTCAGGAGGAGGAAGAGGAGAGAATGGTGTAACAGAGAGTGTGAGTGGTGATGATGGTGTTGATGGGTGAGGTCAGGAGGAGGAGAGGTGAGAGTGGTGTAACAGAGAGCAGAACCACTAGCCAGCCAATGATTTCAGGCAATGAATGGTAGCAGTTCTTCAGCCAAGGGAGGGGAAATTATCCTCAGGCGGTACTCCCCTCCCCCCTCCCCCCCCCCCCCACACACTCCTTCCTCCAGCCTGGGGTTATGGTTGCTTGACATGACACCCCTGCAAGGCCCCCCTGGCTCCCCGCTGCAACCTTGACGCCCCCCACGCTGCAGGAATGGATGGCAACTGTAGTTTCAGTATTTTTTTTCTTCTTGATAATTTGTAAAGGTTTTATGAATGCATCTATATTCCTAGAGCATTATTGTTGTGTTATAAGCCCTGAAATTAGCTTGGCGAAATTTCAGGTACAGATAGAAATGATATCATGTGTATATAAGAACTTGTATATAGATATATATATAAGTAAGGACTGCAAGAAGAGCATTGGGAATAAATTTTATATCCACAACTATACACCTGAAGCTGCAATTGCACCTCATGCACAGCAGCCGAAGATTGCGTCGAAATCACGCATTCTTTCCAAAGTATTATTACGAAGTTGTCAAATAATTTTCTTTGTATTAATTTGTATTAATGCCGGAACTGCTTTGTTATCACACTGTCTCTTTTCTCATTAGTGTGTTTCTGAAATAACTGAAGCAATTTTAAAGACAATTTTTGTGAAAATCAAGAATATTGAGTTTTATAACCAGCCTCATCTGTCTTAGTTTTTATTAGAATCGAACAGAACATTTATAAACAAAGCGACACGGTAATTTAGTAACAAGATTAAGAGAAAAGTGTGACCCTCGGACAACTTTTTTATTATAGTATGTGTTTTATGACAAAGAAAGCAATGATGCGTTTGATTTTCCACAATTTTGTGTGGTAAGAGTAGGAGTATTGAGTTGCTCTGTCACCTGCAACTATATCAGAAAGCAATTAATATGTTTATGTAAGAAAGCAATAATCTGATGGTGCAGAACGCGAGCTTTGCTTCCTTTTATAAAAACAAGCAAGAAAAAGATTGAAAAAAAAAAATAGTACGAGAAAAATGTTTGCTATCTCGACACAAGTATCAGCATATTCCAGTATAAAAACCTAATGACTTCCTTCCCATCCCCTAAGGCGTCTACTGACTAGAATCCTGACTATGCAAGGCAGTTGTTGTTTTACAGTCACGAGCAACAGTTCTACATTACCCGACTCTCATACCTTTCATCACCTCTGAAGGTGTTGTTCTTCTTAAGGACACTGAGATTTTGTGTGAAAGTTAGAGGGTCTTGATTGTTCCTGACTATACCACGAAAACATTAAAACGTCTTTATATAAATATTATTATTATAAAAATGTTTGGTAAAGTGAAAACAAAAACAAATCAAGATTACATGTAAGAAAGACGTTTTTTGGGGTGATGGAGGTTTTTTACATGTGCCTGAGCGATTTGTGTTTGCTGGAGTAGTACTTGCCATCAGGCGAGCAACGACTGAGGTCCCTGTGCCATCCCCTAAGGTGGGTGATCGTGATGGGCCTCTGCAATTTCGGGGAAAGAGGTGGGCGGGGGCGCGAGGGTAAGTTATGGGGGGCGTGGGGGCCAGGCGGGTGACGGAGGGGCGGCAGACACGATGCAGGAGCAGGAGTGGAAGCAGGAGGAGCAGGAGAGCAAAAGAAAAAGATAGACCGATGCTGGAAATGTGAGAGAGGAAGGGAGAAGCATAGAGAAGGAGGAGGAGTAGGAGTAGGAGGAGTGTGAGGAGGAGGAGTAGAAGAAGGAGGAGGAGGAGGAGGAGGAGGAGGAGGAGGAGGAGGAGGATACGACGAGTATGACTGGATTGAGCAGAAAGAGATTGGAAAGAAATTATTAGTAGCAGAAGAAACAGAGAAGAAAGTAGTGGAAAGTCGATGAATGAAGTAAAACAGAAGAAGAGAAAGGAGAAAGAGCGAAAGAAAGTTAGAGAAGGGGGGACAGGAAAATGACGAGTGAAATAAAGTCTGAAGGGGAAGAAGGAGTAGGAAGAGAGAGAGAGTAGGAGAGTAAGGGTAAAGGAGAGCGACAAGGGGGAGGAGGAGAAAGAGGACTGATGGAGGGACATGGACGGTGAATACAAGGGAGGCTGAAGCATTGCAGAGAAAATTAAGAGAGATATACGAGAGAAGAAGGAAGAATGGATAGCAGCGAGGATGGAAATGTGTATGTGTGGAGGAGGAAGATGGGAGGCCGTTGAAGGGAGGGAGAAAAATGGAGAAGAGGGAAGAAGAGGCACAGAAAATAGCGTCGCGAAACAGAGTGAGAACACGTCAGGAGAGTGACAAGGTGCGTGCTTTTATGTGTGTGTGTGTGTGTGTGTGTGTGTGTGTGTGTGTGTGTATGTGTGTGTGTGAAAAGAGAACAAAGGAGGGAGGACTTAATGAGTAAGTTTAAGTCCCACATATCAGAAATAAAGTCATGAGTTGATAAATCCACGTAATAAACGTTTGCTGTCATCCCTTCCAACATATTAAGTGATTTATATCGTGACGCCAGAGAAAAGGAAATGTTTTTATCTCTTGCATTTAAGGGGAGAGTATACTTTTGGTACATTGAAGTGCCTTGATTCCTCCAAAGTATGCCAGGAAACAGGACCAAATGAACAAAATAATGGTGTTCTGTTGTTTGATATAGTATAGAGGAATCATTTTCTCCAGGTTTATCAACACTGTACTTCCCCCTTAATGCCAGCTAAAGTTTGTTGACTTACTGAGATGGAAAACTGTCTTGAAATTTAATAACCCCGAGAACTGGAGCCAAGAACTCATTGTGTCAACCAGAAGAATGACTTGGTTCGTGCTGGTTCATTCATTACTGGTAAGGGATGTCGAAATCCTTGTAAGCAACGGGGTATAGTTTCATTTCTATAGATGTATACTGTTGCAAGGTATACAGTACACAGAATACACGATACCTCCACGTTCGTACCGATATCATGTTGTTTATGTTAGTTGGAACGTGCTTTACATAAATTATACTCAAAATAAAATGAGGAAGCCTGTTACATTTTTCACAGTTTATAAAAATGGAGAGCAAGACTTAGTGATAACTTTGTTTCGTTCGTAATTGTCTGAATGATGGCTGATTCGTCACTTCTAATCCCAGAATGAAGAACTTCCACACAGTCTTCTGAAGATCTATTAAAGTGTTTTCAAGCAACAACACGACTCTAAACTAGGAAAACTAATGATGTAGTGTGTTACAGTGAGAGGTACTGATGGTGGGAGTGTGGTCAGAATACTCATACACCCACACGGTAAGAAAAAAGATTTTTTTTTATAATATAGGACAAATGGAGAAAAAAGAAAGGAGAAATGTTGTAAGATGATATAAAGGTAAATAAGTAAACAAAAGAAATTATAATTATGAAATAAGAAATGCAAGTGGAACACTGAATAAATAGAGAATAGATAGAGACATAATTATTTAAGGAAAAAGGGAAATTAGGTAGAGAAATGAGCGACAGAAAATAGAAAGCCGAAAAAGCGAAGTATGTATTTTGTGTATAAAATAGCATAGCGAAAATTCGGCACCAATACAGGCGAGCAGGGACAAGCAGGTTGCGTGTTGTTGCAGCGGCTTGTTGCTGGTGCCGTGAGGGGGGAGGGGAGGGGAGGGGGAAGGGAGCGAGTCTCACGGTTTATCAGTGAACAAGATAATAGTAGTAGGAGAATTTTTATCAATATTAGAGAATTTTTTTTTTTATCAGTACCTGTTGATGCTTCCCTGTATGAACACTTATGGGGAAGAAGGGAAAGAGGAACAGGAAACTAGAATAGGTGCATGCATGGGAGAGGGAAAGTAGATGAGATAGAAGAAGGAAGGAAGGAAGGAAGGAAGGAAGGAAGGAAGGAAGGAAGGAAGGAGAGAGGGAGGGACTGGCTGCTGATGCTGTGTTGGTGGTAGTTGTGATGGTGGTGGCATTATGTTAGCGACTGTGGTGGCAAGGAACCGAACCATTATGGCGTGAAATAGTGGGTGATGAGCAGGGTTACGGCTGAGGGTTGCTGGAGCCCCGTGTACTGTAAAAAAACAACAACCACCCAGAGAGACAAACAGGACATAATATAATATACTCTTATAGGCTATAGGCAGACTTTGAAAACTCGCCCATCCACCCACTCATATTGTGAATGACCCTAATAAAGTGTAGCTATGATTTTTTATTTATTTTTATTTAAAGCTGAGTATATTATATGGTTGTGGGTAAGTAGACGAGTGAGTGTTGTAGTGCACGTGTGTGTGGGTAGACATGAACGAGGGAGTGTGGTTGTGAGGAGGAATTAATGAGTGAAAGTGAGATTAAGAAGGCCATTTGTTGTGTTCGAGTTGGAGGACTGTATACTGTTTTCTCTGTGACTTGTGCTGCTACAAAACAAACCTTGACTCGTTGTATAATGTTGATCTGTTTCCTGGCATATATAGCTTGATGAAATTAACTATATGACTATAATGCAACCATAGTGAATTAACTCCATTAGAATTGACTATGATATTATTATAGGCTTTGGATGACATTACACTGAAAAAAGAAAATAATTAGATAGTAAACTGAAAATAATTAGGCCTATTTTTTTATAAGTATAGTTTTTTCGTATTCAGTTATAATGTCATGCAGTCTGAATAAAAAATATCCCAATGTCGTTTAAGGAGAGAGTATAATAGAGACATTTTTGGAGATAATGATTCATCCAAACTATTCCCAGCAACAGGATACCATTATTTTTGTTAATCTGGTCCTGTTTTCTGGCATACTTTGGAGGAATCAAGGCACTCCAATGTACAAAAGGTATACTCTCCCCTTAATATAATAGAACTTGAAATATACCTTATATTTTAATTAATGGGATATAAAACATTTACAGATAAAAAACATTAGTTAACAAAGTACTTTATCTCGTACTGCATGTTGTGGTCTGGTGATCGTGGAGGAATCAGAAGCACCCAATTTAACAATCAATTCAAAGCCCTATTAAGGAGGAAATTCGATGTTGGTAAATTTGGAGCAACTGAATCCTCCAAACTATTCCAAGCAACAGAACACCATTTTTTTTTTTTTTTTTTGCTTTCCTGGTCGTATTTCCTGGCATACTTTGGAGGAATCAAGGTACTCCAATGTAACAAAAGCGAATTACCACCTTAAGGACACCACCAGAGAGAGAAGGGGGGAGGGGGGGGGGGGGGTGATATAAACATGAGACCCAAAAGCAGAGAAGAAAATATAAATAGAAAATGGGAAGGTAAAGTTGGTAGAGGGAGGAGATGGGGTCGACTACTGCGTGAAGGGAGGGGTCTTCGAGTCTCCCTCCTCGCCAGGTAATTAATATTTTCTACACCTGTTGGGTCTCCACGCTGGTCGCCGCCCCCACTGCTCCCAATAACACCCTTTCACTTCACCTTGGTCCTGCCAAGTGTTCTCCCGACCTAACATAATGTACATTGTATATATTGTACTGAGACAACTCCCTTCCTTAATTTAATCTTCACTGAGAAATTCCAGACGATTTTTCTAGGTGGGGGGGGGGGTGAGATCATTGTGTATCTAAGTATCTGGAACGAAATTGGATGTGATTATGGACTTGTCTAGATTCTTATTTCACAGGTAATAACATAAGGTGACATTCTTGTCTTTAGTCCCCACCTTTCACGATATTGAACAAATGAAACAGAATTAGCGTTGGGTGATAATGAGTCGGGTACAATTATGGATAGATGAAAATAGGGGCGAGCAGAGGTTTGCCAAAGAGGGGTAGGAGTGGAGTGGGGGAAGATGGGTTATGTGGCAAGGGAAAGAACAGGTGGCAGAGAGTGGGCAGGTGTGTGTGGGAGAACGTGCACAGAGACAGGTGGCAAAGTGATTAGGTGGGTAAGGAGACGATTAGAAGCGTTAATGCCGGTATGCAGGGTGTGTGTGAAGGCCTGTGTGTGCTGGAGAATATGTGTGACTATACTGTACGTTGTTATGTGAAACGAATACAAGCAAGGAGACAGAAAGAGTGAGAGAAGAGGAGAGAATTAGACAGGTATGTAAATTCACAAATAGGTAAAATATACAGAAGATACAGACAAGAAGACAGAAAGAGTGAGAGAGAAGGAGAGGCAGGCAGGCAGGCAGGCAGGCAGGCAGGCATTTATGTAAAGGCACAAGTAAGTAAGAATGCAAGAGATACAGGCAAGGAGACAGGAAGAGTGAGAGAGAAGAAGAGGTCTAGTAGGTAGGCAAGCAGGGAAGGAAGAAGGCAGGGAGGGCACATGATGAACGTCAGGTGGTCCCCCGCCAGGCGACCATTACCCCGGGTTCTTTCAGCGAGGTCTGGGGAGGCGGCGGGGGGCGGGATGGACCTATCAAAACACGGCGCTGGGGGGTACTGATAACACTCCTCACTCGCTTGATGGATGACGCTAAATAAAACAAGAAAAAAGAAGGCTTATCACCCGCCTCCCTTATCTGTGAATCTCCATTGGGGTTGTTTGTGGGTGCGTTCGAGACGGGGCACACGGTGGGGGTGTAAATGTTGATGGCATCGTGTTGGGGAGGGGGGGTAGGGGGGAAAGGATGTGTGTGTGTGTGGGGAGGAGGGAGTGTGGGTGGGTGTGTGCATGTGTGTGGGGAGGAGGGAATGTGGGTGGGGGCGTGTGTGGGGAGGAGGGAGTGTGGGGGGAGGAGGAGGGAGTGGGGGTGGGGTGGGGGGGGGCTTTTCCTCGTGCCATTATCTTCAACATTTGTTACGGAATGAGTCGAGGCGGAATGTGTTAACTTTAATTACACGCGTACACCGTAATTCATGAAGGTGGGTCGCCGTGGTGTTGTGGCTCGCCGGGGGACTGACTATATAGGCGGGCAGCTAAGGGCGTCTCGCAACAACACAGGTATTAAAACGTCGCAGCTCTGACCTTAAGGGCGCCCACAACAAAGTAACCGGCATAATGAACTAAATTGAATATAATAATCAATTACTTTTACGACAGAAAATAAGTTGATATACAAAACACCTTGAAGTTATTATGCTCTATATAGACATCTTATTTAAACCATTTACATACATATCTTAAATCTAAGTAGATTGATAAAAAAAAAGTTTGACGTCCTTTAGTGAACACGTTGCTTCTCCAAGTCTTTTGCATATGTTTTGACTTAGCACCTAAGTTTAGCGAAGAGGATATAATGGCATATTATAGTCAAATGTATTATAATTGGGCTTATTACACCTTAATTAAGTTTGTGTTCCTTAATTAACCAGCTAGATTTACAGAGCAACATTATTAATTGGATATATAATAAAATATATATATATTTATATATATATATATATATATATATATATATATATATATATATATATATATATATATATATATATATATATATATGATAATAACCCTTGGAGTCAAGTGTAGAACAAACAGCTTCTTTTAATCTTGTGCATAATTATTATACTCGTCAACCAACCATGGACCGAACTTACTAGTATATACTGCAACCTGACAAGTCCTTCTTTATAAACGTATGCTGGCACAATGATTATATATTACTTACCAAAGCATGCAAGCAAGCAAGCAAGTAAGCAGTCACTCCCCGAGGCCAGGTTATGAAGGATGGTTGGTCATTCCTTGATAACCAGTTGTCGGCAGTGTGGGCCAAAATTTACGAGCATGGAGGGAAGCATTTTCATAAGTACTGGTGTTGGGGCACATGTAATACCGTCAAGCATCTGTCGAGGAGGGTATAAAGTGTAAGGTGGTGGACGACGGGGACACCTTGAGCCTGGGACGATGAGGCAGTATAGGATGGATGGGGTTGTTGGGATGGCAGGTTATAGTAGGGATAGATAGTGAGGGAGGGAGAGAGATGTGGAGAGAGAGGGAAGGGAAAGAGAGTGAGAGAGGTGAAGGGAGAGGGAAGGGAAAAAGAGTGAGTGAGTGAGTGGGTGGGTGGGTAAGTGAGTACTGAGAGTGAGGGAGAGAGAGAGAGAGAAGTGAAAGGAGAGGGAAGGGAAATAGAATGAGAGAGAAAGAGAGAGAGCGAGAGAGAGGAAGAGAGAGAAAGAGAGAGAGGTGAAGGGAGAGAAAAGGGAAAGAGAGAGAGAGAGAGAGGGAAGGGAAAAAGAGTGAGTGTGTGTGTGGGTGGGTAGGTGGGTGAGTTAATACTGAGAGTGAAACATTATAATAACCTTCATGTCTAGTATATTTAGTCTTCTACCATATTTATTTTTTCTCCAGATTTCACGATACGAGTTTTGTCTTTGATAGTACATTTATTAAGAATATTATTTAAGTATAACGAAATAATATAATTAACTCAGTAGATGCGTGTAACTTCATTACTTGTTTACCCACAAACAAAGCGAGGCCAACCCAGAAAGGAGTAAAAGATGAAATTAGTGAACTTTTGCAATAATCAAATATAAAAGTGTATATTTAGTTTGATATATTTAAATATTTATAATGTTACTTATTTTTTTTTTAGTAATAATGCCAAATTGGATGAGTATATAACAAGGAGGATATAACCTTTGGATTATATTTGACTGATTATCTCCCTGTATCTGACCCCATAATGTAATATCTCCACACTGCCCTCCCAGCCTCGCATCGAATAAAGAGAAAAGGAGAGTGAGGGAGGAAAATGTGTTAGGCGAAGGGAGGGGGGGGGGGGGGAGTGGTGGTGGTGGTGGTAATGGGGGGCTGAGTTAAACGAGGGAAGGTTAAGGGGGGAAGGAGAGGAGGAGGTTTTTTGGTGTTGGTAAATCTGGAGCAACTGAATCCTCCCAACTATTCCAAGCAACAGAAACACCATTAGTTGTGTTCTTCTGGTGCTGTTTCCTGACATACCCTGGAGGAATCAAGGCACTCCAATGTACCAAAAAAAAAAAAGGAATGACCACCTTAAAGTATGCAAGGAACGAAAGTGAGGATGGGGAATGAGGTGAGGAGGTTAGCAAGCCAAGGGAGATTAAATGGATGACGAAGCTAGGAAGGTAAAGTATAGGTGAGCTGGGAATATTGGTATGGCAGAGGGGGAGGGAGGAGGGGAGAGTGAGAAGAGGAGGAGGCTGTAGATTAGTGGTGGTGGAGGTAAGGGGTTGTTTAGTGGGTGAGGGAGAAGAGGCTGATGTGGATTAGTGGTGAAGCAAGGCCTTAGGAGATAGTGAGGGAAGGAGAAGAGGGTAATGTGGATTAGTGGAGGTACATGGAAGAGAGAGAGAGAGAGAGAGAGAGAGAGAGAGAGAGAGAGAGAGAGAGAGTGAGGTAAGTACAATGAGAGGGAGGATAAACCAATCATTACTCACACAATTACGTATGAGTTGATTCTTATAACAATGATATACCAATTTCTGTCGTGAATCATAAACTGCACTGTACGTGAAGTCAACTTTGGCTGTACTTTACTACATATTATACACATACGTATTATACACATACATGTTATACACATATATATACTATACACATATATATTATACACGTACAACACATGTTTTGAAGTTATGTGAGCATTAGCAAGGAAGGAAGTTTACGGTGACTTTTTTTTTTTTTTTTTACTGTAGTTGGAGAACAGCTATCGGCGTGGTATCAGTTCAATTCGGATAAATAATCTCTTCTGTCACTATAAAGGGAGATAAGGAGAAAGAATCCTAAAACATATTCTATCACAATCTGCATTAACCACACGCACCTGAAATTGACCATAATAAGGGAATACAGTTTACGAGTACTACAACGAGACACATCACAAACTTACCAGAAATGGAATATACTGTACATAACTATAAGCTCCACCAAACACTATACCCTCCATGCAATAAACTATACATTAATTCCACTTTAGCTGTTCATGTTTTACGGAGAAATTATTACACCTTGTGGCGCTCCTTCCACTTGAATACAATTACCAAACAAAGCATAAGTCATCAATATAAAGCACGAAGGGTAGTAAAATGAGAGTGAGGCGAATAAGAAGCTGGCGATGCCCCTCTCCCGGTGCCTATTAGGAGAGTTAACGTAGTCGTCAAGCGATTTATGTTTACGGTGGAGGGAGATGCTCTCTTTTAGCCGTCGTGAGTAATGGAATGAGGACACGACATGGACCTGTAAACTGGCGGTATTAAGCAGCCAGATAGTCCATTAATGGTGGCGAGTGCGGCCGCTGGAGTAATGGATCGTCTGATATGTCGTAATGCTCACACCAGGAGGCTGTCATGCCCCGCGGCTCACCACTCGTTCTCACACCTCCCAGGGGGTCGCCAGCCCGGCCCTACCGCCCTCTCCTGTCTGGTGGCTGGGAGGAGGCTCATGTAGGGGTCGAAGAGGAGTATGGGGAGGGATAGGGAAAGGAGGAAATGGAAGAGAAATGGTAACAGAGGTAGGACAAAAGATGTGAAAAGGGAGATTTGCTGCAAGGGATATAGATAGAAGTTAGGTGGTGAAGGAGAGTGGGAGATGAGGTGGTTGAAGCTGGGGAAGAGGAGGGGTCATGGCAGGGCAGGGCAGGGCAGGGCTAGGCTGGGCAGGGCAGAGCAGGGCAGGGCAGGGCAGGGCAGGGCAGGGAGGTGGAGGGAGGGAGGTGGAAGGAGGGAGGGTATATCTGAGACTGGTGTCCGGCTTCTCTGGCTCTCCTAATAGTGGTCAGGAATGAAACATTACATTCCAAGATAAATGAGAGACTTGTCCATTTGTCTTCGTGTTATGAGAAGTTATCACACGAGGCTGAACGTAGTAGGTAGGTAGGTAGGTAGGTAGGTAGGCAGGTAGGTAGGTAGGTAGGCTAGGATGCTGGTGGTGCTCTGAACACTGAACCTTGGCTCATTTGACCTTGCTGTGTTGCCTCGGTTGCATCATTCACTCTGTCTCTGGGGATTTCTGTGCTGCCTTTGGTTCTTGTTATAGTTGCCCAGGAATAAAGCTGTCTATAAATATACACTATAATAACGTACTATATATTGTATAATGCCTACTTGTACCATTAGCGATTAATTTATTTGATCAAAGTTATAATGAGTCGTGAGAGATGCGGGTGTGTCTTGTCCTTGATTTTAGACCTTAAGATTCATGGATGTGTGAGACTTTTTTCATACGAGTTTGGTTTGAGACACAATGGATATCACAGCTTACCATCAGATAGGAGATGGAGGTGACAGGACTTTTGACCGTGACTGTCCTCCCTTCTATAGATGTTATACCATTCCCTATAACTTCCTTCCCTTTCTTCTTATTACACCCATGTCATCTATACACTCTTTCCCTTTATACTCTTCTACCTTTCCCTAATAATATACACCCCCCTTCCTCCCCCCCGCCCCCCCTGCCTCCCTGTGACGGTGGGTGGTGTTCCGGTGTGTGAGTCATTACGGGACTGTTCTCACTAAAACTCCGGTCGCCACTCGTGTCAGATTATAAGGTCGGTAAAAATGGACACAACATCCCATCTGAAGTGTAGGAATTCCTTGGGTACATATTAGTCATCATTTACGAAACTTTGTCTGAATATCGAGAGATCAGAGAGGCGACAGACAGGACTTTTGGTGGTGATTGTACAAGACTGGGGAGTGCTCCACTTCAGGATCTCTCAAACTTGTACCCATTTTCCTTCGTCGTTCTCCATCCTTCGTTCTTAAGACTAGATTCCATGTCCTTTTTGATGTCCAAGTGTCTTCTGACCATCTGACAATAGGTTGAGAGACGGAGGAAACCTTGGATTGACCGGAAGACGGAGTAAATATAGTACTTTATATACAGTAGTGATGCCCAACCAACCAACCAACCCCAAACCGTGACTACACCACACCCGGATATTACCCTCTCCTTCCCTTATTACCAATTAAAGCGTTGACAAGGTGTTTACTTTTCTCATTTCAGACTGTTGTGGTTGGATTCCCTGGTGAAGAAGTGGAAAATCGATTTGGTAAGTAACATTGAACATATGACACTTTTAGTTATTATATACAGATGTTTTGGGTGACGTAATTACAGCTGTGTGATGCAGGTGGTGTTACTCTTGGGTTGTACTCGCTCGACCGTCGATTTATTTGTTTTGTAAATTGTACCTCTTTGTTTGATGGGTACGACGATGTCCACGTTGTTGTTGATGGGAAAATAATGGCGTAATAGTTTATATACATAATTGATTCAGGTTGAGCAGTGAAAGGCATTGTGAACACTCTGTGTATCCTTTAGGGTAAGGACAACAACAGATACTGAAGTTAATTTCACTTACATCATTTCACTTACATCATTTCACTTACATAATTTCACTTACATAATTCAATGTAATGTTGTTTTTGACATGTCGGGAGGGTTGTTATGGATATCCTCACCAACCATGTTATCAACGTTGGCCAGAGTTACAGGTCTGCCAATATACAGCCGGAACAGTTGGCACGTCCCAGACGGTATCGTCGCTGGTCTTAAAATGTTCAAACTAGAATGTCCACCGATACTTTCTGAAGCAAATGTACTTACCAACTATGGCTAATGGTTAAGGATACCTTGATACTACTTTGTCGTGTTTGTATAATATACAGTGTTTATGTTCGGTTTATAGCACCTCAAAGTAAACACTGCTCCCAAGACTCACAGCATCAATCTATCAGCAATCCATCATAGGTGGAAGAGTTCCAGGGTAAAGTTGTAGTCCTGTGGGAAAAGTTGTAGTCCTGTGGGAGAAGGAGGAGGAGGCTACCACACCCCCACACCCACCAGGGCCAGAAGTGAGAAGTCTCAGCGGGGGGCCTCCCACCCTCAGGCCATGATAGATCTTCACCCACAAATGGCTCCTTGGCCTCGCTCGGCTGAAGTCAAGGGAAGGAGGAAGATGTAGGGCAGAGAGCCGAGGGAAGGAGGTGAAGGTGAGGGAGATGGTGAGGAGGGGGGAGTGGAGGAGTGAGTTAGTGAGAGGATGGAGGAAGATGTTGTGCCTGAGGAGGATGTGGGGATGAGTGGTGTGGAGAGGGATGTAAAGTGGTGAGTGGGCCACACAAAAAATACTGTGTACATTGTATGATCTTACATAGATGGTTTTGGTTTACAAGAATACAGAGTGTGAACCCTTACGAAAGTGAACAGTTCGGACCACATTTAGGGATGGAAACTCCGTTACAAAGATTAGACACGAATATATAAATATGTAACGTGTGTAAGTCATTCCTTGCACAAGAAATAATACCACGTGAATTAGCTTCTTCTTTTTATTTAGATCGATATTTGATAATGATATTTGATGGCAGGCTAACTCTCCCAGTTAACTACACGTAATTATAATTTTCGTTTTCACATTTATCTTCTGTTCTCTCTTCTCACACTCCATTACAAAAATGACACTCAATATTTGGTATTTCTCTCATGGGTCCGTCATCAAGGAGGCATCACCTGTATAATAATAATTGGAACTGGCTTACTTCTCCTTAAAACTTATTGTTCTATCCTACCATGAACCATCCTCCTCCTCCTCCTCCTCCTCCTCCTCCTCAGCTCCTTCTCTCTAACATCCTCCTCCTCCTCCTCAACATCCTCCTCAACATCCTCCTCCTCCTCCTCCTCAACATCCTCCTCCTCCTCCTCAACATCCTCCTCCTCAACATCCTTCTCCTCCTCCTCCTCAACATCCTCCTCCTCAACATCCTTCTCCTCAACATCCTTCTCCTCCTCAACCTCCTCCTCCTCCTCTCCAACACACCCTTACCAGCCTCCGTCAACACATCATCCATATATGGCAAAGGTTCCCAATCGCATCAACAAGACGGCTCTTATATTTAAAACCCTCACGTCCTCTAAATTAATGTGCATGTAAAATGTGCACTTGATGAAGAAAAAAGAAAACGAAAACTAACTATCTTTCAAGTGGAGCTCCAAAATATATATACTCTAAAGCTAAACGAACACTGAAACTATACATAAAAAAAGTATATATTTGTTGGTTGGTTGGTTGTTTGGTTGTGAGTGGAGTAGTAAGGAGTGGTAGTAGTAGTAGTATAGTGATGGTGGTGGGTGGTGATGGTGGAAGGGCACAGCGGGGGGTCACTTATCCTCAGGCCTGGCTAGCAGAGGTCACAATTAACGACCTATCTATTGTTGTGTAAATATGGTGAGGCGGTGATCACTTACACGGCTGGAGAGTCTACAGTCACGCGATCCAAGACACCAGACGGACTCACTGCCTTGAGTTGGCTTATTGGAGGAGGAGGAGGAAAAGGAAGAGGAGGGCTAGCTAACTCCTACAGACACATTATTCTCTCTCTCTCTCTCTCTCTCTCTCTTTCTCTCTCTCTCTCCCTCTCTTTCTCTCTCTCCCTCTCTTTCTCTCTCTCTCTCTCCCTCCCTCTCTCCCTCCCTCTTTCTCCCCCTCCCTCTCTCTCTCCCTCCCTCTCTCTTTCCCTCACTCTCTCTCTCTTTATATATATACTAACCATCTCATATCTTCCTCTCTCCTACTCACTACATTATTATCTGCCTGTCTTGGGTTATACAGTAGTCTTAGGTTTGGATCCAACTCGTCCTCTTTCTAGTTCATTACCTGAGCGGGGGTTGGCTGTGACCATCCCCTGATTTAATGGGACAAGGAATCTGTTGCACTTGTTGATGAAGGAGGCTGATTACACCACAACATTAATTGACCCGAAGGTTGCATTTACCAGTTAGACCAAGAGCCACAGTATCTGATATACAAGTGGCCTCAGGTGCATTGTATCTTGTACTGTATATTGTTGTGTGTTCACCTTTCTTTCTTCCAGGGCCAGATTAACAATAATAATGATGGTATGATGCTTGGAATAGTTTGTAGGAATCATTTGCTCCAGATTAACCAACACTGTACTTCCCCCTTCATAAGATTTATTTTGCTTTTCCACTGGCAAATCTCTTTCATTCTTTTAAACACCAGACAAATTTATAATTATGTAACGGAGACGAAGTTTTGTGAATTATATGATGAATTATAGAACAGTCACGAGTCTATTCAAAGAGGTACAAAATAATCCAACCCAGTGTGACATTAGATGGCTTGATTTCTTAAGGATCGATTGCCACAGACATCTTGCTTGACTTTACAATTTATAGGCCTATTATCACAACGTCTTGCCACTTGGAGAGCAACCCATTTATAAGGAGCATCGCTGAAACCATCTACATGCTCCTCTCCCCCTTCCCCTTCCCCTGCCTTTACCTCCAAGACTGGTAAGGCTCCCCGGAACACAATAAGATCAATACATCCCCTCACTGATTCACGTCTCCTTCAATAAACCATAAATGTCACAGAACCCCAAAGCTATAAGGCTCCAGGGAGGGAAAGGAGGGCTAGGAGGAGGAGGAGGAGGAGGTGGTGGTGGGGGAGGAGGAGGAGGAGGAGATAGAGGAAGTGGAGGTGGTGGGGAGGAGGGGAATGGAGGGGAGGGGGAGGAGGGGTTCTAATGTTAGGAATCCGTGAAAGGTTGGCGTGAGAGATTTGTGTGTGGCGGTGGTAAAACTAATCGCTCGCCCATGAAATTACGGTTGCCTTTGGCCGTGTTCCGCTCTTGAACTTGATGGTATTTGTCGAGGGAGTTGTGGCGAGAAGAGAAGAAAGGAGCGAGAGTTTCCGAAGAAGAGGAAGAAGAGGAGGAGGAGGAGGATGAGGAGGTGGAGGAGCAGCTAGGAGGAGAATGTAGTATGATCAAGAGGTATTTGTTTCCGAGGAGGAGGGTCGAGGAGGAAAAGTATAAGGAGGAGCTGAAGAAAGTGGTGAAGGAGTAATAAGGGGAATGGAAGAAAAGAGAAGTGGAGAACTATATAGATGTAGAAGGTGGAGAGGAAGTGAAAGAGGAATGGCGAAGAAGAATGGAAATATGAAGGAGGAGGAAGAGGAGAAGAAGGAGGAGGAGGTGGAGGAGGAGGAGGAGGAGGAGGTGGTGGTGGTGGAGAGGGAAGGCGATTAGGAGGAGGAAAAAGAGGAGGAGGAGAAGGGGTAAGGGGAATAGAAGGAGGAAGAAGAGATACCAGAAGAATAGGAAGAAGAGAAGAGAAGGAGGAAGAGGAGAAGAGTAGGAAGAAGAGAAGAGGACAAGGAAGGAAGAGGAAAACGAAAGAGAAAGAAGATGAGGCAATTCCAGGAGGGTGAGAGAGGGAGAGGGAATTTGCTTGGATGGTAAAAAGATTGGGCGTGGGAAGCTTTCAAGGCTCGAGATGTTGTTTTATAATTGTGACAGAATAAAGGGAAAGTGAAAGAGAATGCAAACAAAGATATTATAATTATACAAGGGAAAGCAAAACCATAATGACATCGAGTGGAAGAACAAAACGTAAACACTGATATAAAGACTGACGCCACATTAAACAAACACATTTTCCCATATTTTTTCTTGCCTTTTCTCACTCAGTTCGTTGTCCTTCTTCATCGTCTATATACGTAAGAGGTCGTTTGTTGCTTTGGGAATAAAATGGAGGGCTATTGATTCCTCCAAAGTGTAATACAGAACAGATCCTCCATACATCGCATACACAGGTATACTATATAATTGATCTGTTGTGTGACATACATTGGAGGAATCAGTAGTCCTTCATTTCGCAACTCTCTCTCGCCTTTCTCTATCATTATTATTTTGATTATTTCTCTATTATTTCTCTATTATTATTTCTCTATTATTATTTCTCTATTATTATTTCTCTATTATTATTATTATTATTATTATTATTATTTCTCTGGCGCTATATGACCTCGCTATTGCGGCGCCTAATATCAATCAATCAATCAATCAATCAGTCCTTCATTTCGCCCATAAAAGGAGGAACACCTACAACCCCCTCACATCAGACTCACAACACAACACAACACAACACAACACAACACTTGATAATTTTCCTAGTCCTCAAGTGTGTTTGTGTATGTGTTTGTTTACAAGACTGTGTGGATGTGGATGTGGATGTGGATGTGTTTGTGGATGTGGATGTGTTTGTGTATGTGTATGTGTATGTGTATGTGTGTATGTGTATGTGTTTGTTTATAAGACTGTCTGCAGGTTGTGGGTTATAACAAAGGTTGAGGATACGTGGCTAATGTTATATTAGTTTAATAATGGCCACCAAAAGAATAGGCTCATTCATTACTAAAGCTGAAATGAGTCTTCGTTTATCAGACCGAAATATGGCAGAGAAAGTAATATCTATCAATCAGTTCAGACGCTGGAAATGAGAGAGTACACTATAGCGCAAAAAATATCCTGGGGGTCGAGAAGCCTTATTTTATTACAGTACAACATTGTAATCATGTGCAATTTAACCCAAACCAGAACCATCAGCCGGAATCCGTGTCTGAGTGAATTTCAGTGGGTTTCAAAGCAAGCTGTATACGAGGGGGCTGTGAAGGGTTGCAGTGCATGGGCTATAGGGGGTGTCAGGTGTTTCTTTGAAGTGGGTTGTATTGTAGTAGGGTTTCGTGAGATTCAAGAGGGTTGCAGTAGTGAATAGAAGTGGTTAAGAGGTTAGTTACGTTTAGTTACGTTTAGTTATAGTAAGTTACATGTGTGTTGGATATTGCCTTGTACTGAGTCTAAGTGAGTAAGGAGTTGGTGGTATTGGTTAGGTTAGGTTAGGTTAGGTGAGGCTAGAATACAGGGCTAGGTGATATTGTTGGGTATGATTAGTTCCAAGAATATAAATTTAGATGTGAAAAATATCTTTGATAAGCATCGCTATAAAGAAATAAAGAATCTGATGAACTATGTTTGGTGGATTTGCTACGACTGAGTAAGGAGTATACTTGTGAGTGTACAGGGAGTTCATGAAGGCTCGTAAAAGTTATTGAGAGCATTTGTGGCTTAATGAGGGTTCGAGTGCGATATATATAGAAAACAGGTTGTGGTGCAAGTGTGGTGAGAAAGCTGATAACAAACCTGGATAGCACAGTTGTTAGCTCGCTTGGTTTTCAACCAAGTATTCTTGGGGCTTGTGTTCCCCAAGCGGGACACAGTCTCCTCACAACTAGTGTCCTTGCGAATAGTACAAAATATTCAACTGATATTCACCCATCCACTCAAGGATCGTAAAGATGTTGACTACTAGTTGTAGATTAACCTTCTCTAGTTTGAGGAGGGGATCCAATGTAGAGGAGGAGAGATATAGGTGGAGAGAATGAAAAGGAAGAAGGATATAGAGGATGGGAATGATGAGGGGGAGGGATGTAGAGGGAGTACGGATGAAGGGAAGGAGGGAACACCGAGGAGGGTAAAATGTAGAGTGGGTAGGGATGAAGGGAGTGACGAGGGGGGTAGGAAGGGGGCAGGTACAGCAGACTATATAGGCCTACCCTGGCTGGAGGAGGAAGCCGCCATTATTATATCCATCATTTGTAACAAGACCGGATACGTCCCCAACTTTCCCGGTGTGAGGCGAGGTGGAGGGGGAGCTGAGGGAGGGGAAGTGACTGGGGGGTGAGAGGCAGGGGAATGGTGGAGAGGGAGCAGAGTGAAGGGAACGGATGCTCGGGTGGAGGCTGGAGACTAGTGGAGAGAAATTTTTCCTTCTGTTTGTCCTTTCGGACGAATTTAATCAGATAACTCTCCAATACACCGTCATAAAGATATCCCTTTATTATTATATTTATTTTGTGACGCGAACTTTTCGTGTGATGCTGAAGTACGCATAATGTATAATTACATACAACTCCCCCTTAACATATTAAAATAAAGTCATTGTTGGGACTGAACACCAGCACCAAGTAGCTCTGACAAGACACGACTTCTGCTGCTGCTTTTTTGTAAGTGAGCAGCAGTGATGCCATGCCAACTGTGAACAAATTTGCCCTGTTAGTTTGGAATAAGTTAATTAAATAGCAGGTATGTTCGCGTCTCTATTAGCTTTACTGTTACCAGTCATAATTTTACAGTCATAAAAACTGGTTCGTTTTGCATACCTTCATGTTCTACATACTCAGTCATCCAGAGTGATTTTTAAGTTACGTCTCTGATTATCTGTTTGGTAATTGATATAATAAAATAGTTTGTAGTTTTTACACTCGTGTTGATACTTGTTTCATATATCATAGGTATAATGGTAGACAATATTCAACATTCATTACTTGCTAATTTAATGCTTATCATTTAAATAACTACTGTAGACATTATTTACTTACCCAGAATTGTAGATGAGGAAATGAGGGCACCGTAAAATATGTAATCTAATTATTCGATATCCTATACTATTTGTTTATATTCTTAGAAATATGATTATGTTATTGCTCATAAGTGTACAGTAAATACAGTATAAGCATATATTGAATTCATATACTTTCTCAGTCCCAAGGAAGCGAACTTATTTTTCACTGATGACAAAAAGCAGTTGTTTGACTAAATTTAGAAGTTAGTTTACGACACATTCAAGGGTGGAGTCTGATTCTTGTCATGGACTATCGTGGACTGTACATTTCCATTCTCCTGTGTGTGTGTGTGTGTGTGTATGTTGAGGTAATGACACTACGCTTCGTTATAGGCACGTGGGAGCCATCAGGGGCGTCACGGTGGGCAAAGGAACACACACACACACACACACAGACACACACGGGGGTTGTGACGGGGTGTAGGACAGAGTGATGGATCAGACTCATTGAGACAGCTGAGTCCTGTATAATACTGCTGCCGTCCCTGGGTCACTTCCTACCACATAGATAGACGAAGGAAATGAAGGAAATTGAGTATGTGAAGATATTATCAAAGTTGCAGTTATAGTCATCATACTTCCTCCCTGGTAAGTCTTAAAAAATGTAGAACTTTGTTGCAACAGAAAGATTCAAATTTATCGTTGTGGCGGTAAATTTGAAGGCAGTGGCAAGTTGAACTCTTAGTAAGTATACTGCTTAAATTTCTTTCACCTTTAATACAAATGAATGATTTATAATGAATGGAAAATAGGTTTTTAAAATGTTCCATAAAAATTACATAATTGAAAAATATATTTCTTTTAATGTTATTAGTAATTCATATTTTCGAAGCCAAGAAGTGCCAATTTCAATAAAAATTCTATATGTCATGCAGAGTATAATTTCAACCAGCTTGCACCACTCATGTATCACGGGACATAAGGTACAATTGAGGAGACCTATAATTCTTCCATGAGAAAGGAGAGAGCAATCACCATGCAGCATTACACTCATAAAACATTTAAGAATGATACTAGTGTGTGTGTGTGTGTGTGCATGATAAATCTCCAGACCATGTATCTCTCTACCCCCCCCCCCCCTCTTACTCCCCCACCCCTTCGACGCCACCATCGCTGATCCATCACACACCCTCGTTAAGCTTCGTCGTCTTGTTGTCGCTGTTTTTAACACACGGGGCCTCGTTTAACTTCATAGCACATACATCCACGTTAAGCTTCGCCTTGTGTTGCAGCTTTCATTGCACATGCTCGTTTAATTCTTTCTATGTCCATGATATTATATTCGTATGAGATTATATTCGTTTGTCGGTAATGGAGAAAGTAGTGATGGTGATAATATTGAAAATCTACTTCGTCAGTGAAAAAAAAATATTGTAATAAAAATATCCCTGAGTAGGCTATAGCAACTTAGCGAGGTTTGTACAGTTAATACGAATATTATTTACCCTTCCCAGAAATGTCCGGCTTAACTATAGATTTGCATTACCATTATTGTAAAGAAGACCTTGGTGGTAGTGGTAGTGGTAATCTTGGGGGTAGTAGTAGTAGTAGTAGTAATGGGGGTGATGGTAGTCTTGGTAGTAGTAGTAGTAGTAGTAGTAGTAGTGGGGGTGATGGTAGTCTTGGTAGTAGTAGTAGTAGTAGTAGTAGTGGGGGTGATGGTAGTCTTGGTAGCAGTAGAAGTAGTAATTGTGGTGGTGGTGAAGGAACCTTTGTAATGAAAACAGATACCACGAATGCATCAATAATCCTAATCCCGTGTATAAAAAAAAAACACACACACCGACCACCTTCCTTACTCCCAGACAAGACCAAACCCAGAGACCCAACCCACCAACCCACCAACAACCAACCAACCATCCCACCAACCCACCAACCAACCCACCAACCCACCAACCAACCAACCAACCCAGCAGACTCATTTCCGCCCTGGCCTGGCTCGGTGTAGGACTCATCTCGATCGATTTTTGAAAGCGAGCGACAGGGGCCATTGTACTCCAGTGTATTAATTCTAATCCAATAAGATCTCATTCATCAAGCTGGCCGATGCTGCCTTTGTCCGGATGAGGCCACCATGAAAATTGTACAAAAAGTATAAAAAAAAGAGCTCACAAAACAGGAGGGTCGAGTGGGCTGCCTGGGAGGGTGGAGGGGCTACTATAGGGGTATGTGTGTGCGTCTCTGTCTCTCTCTCTCTCTCTCTATTCTTGTATATTCATCTCTCTCTCTTCTTGTCTATTCATCTCTCTCTCTCACTCTATCTGTCTATTCTTCACTATTCATCTCTCTCCTATCTATCTGTCTATTCTTCACTATTCATCTCTCTCCTATCTATCTGTCTATGCTTGCCTATTCATCTCTCTCTCTCACTCTCTCTTCTTGCCAATTTATCTCTCTCTCAGGGGTGGCCAGTTTATTATGGGGTGGACTGGTATTGGAGGGAAGGGGGGAGGGAGTTTCAGGAGTGAGGTAATTAAGTTTATATATATGTATGTATAAATATTATATAGTAGAGAAAACTGTTCTGATCCCCAATGATTGATTTTGACCTAATAAACAAACTAACTCGCTTACATAATTATATTTCACCTTAAGGGCAATTAGTCGCTCCTATATAACCCACGTGGTTTTATCCCAGAATATTGATCCACATCCTTATTGTTCCCTAACTGATTCACACGCAAACGTTACTTACTCTATTTGCAAAGATTGTTTTCCTTCAATCATTAATTTAATCCATTTCTACTGATTAAACTATATTCAGTAATTCAACTTTTCCAAAATGGTTGCCTTGGTTGAAATACTTACTATCTTCCAATACTTTATACTAACCTGAGAATGCTTGTTGTGCTCCCAATTTAATCGATAACTGAATAACTTCATAAACGAAAATTGTGAAAGATTTTTTTTTTACAACTGATATTTTCTTATTTGTTGGTCTGTGAACATGATAACTAAACTACCCACGTTAAAGTATGAAGTTGGTGAAATGCCCTTCTAGTGTTGAACTGAACCTACAATTAACTTATTACACCCTCCCACTGCCTCCTCCACTTGCCCCTCAGCTCTCACCCCCACCTCTCCCTCCCTCCCTCCCTCCCCCACCTCTCCCTCCCTCCCTCCCTCCCCCACCTCTCCCTCCTTCCCTCCCTCCCGGTTCACAGTGACCGGTTTTTGTCCCTCGTTTGACTAATATGGAGCCTTCCGTGACGTCACACCGTCTCCGTACTCTGAACTGACAATGGGGAACGGAGGGGTGAACTCTCCCTTATACACACATGCACCGATACACGACAGACAGACTACTTTTCATTTTGTGTAATTACTCGTGTACATGCAGTGGTTTCAGTTCCAATGTATTTCTCAAGTATCATCCCATAGTGAAATATTATTGGTTATAACACGTTATTGGTTATTCCAAGCCTTCCTCACTAAGCCAGCCACACCTTTCACCCCTCTACTCTAAGCCTTCCTATAACTAAGCTAGCCACACCTTCCTATAACTAAGCTAGCCACACCTTCCACTTCTCTACTCTTAAGCCAGCCTCTCTAAGCCATGTTCCACCCTTCATTCTCATACAAACAGTGTCTAAAATAAACCCAGGTAGTCGTAAGGTGAACCAGGAGGGTGTTAATGATTCTCTCTCTCTCTCTCTCTCTCTCTCTCTCTCTCTCTCTCTCTCTCTCTCTCTCTCTCTCTCTCTCCACCGGATGTTATGAATGTGGTGACTGATGGCTGCCTGCTTGACACGCTACACCTGCTTGACACTGTATGCCTGGCACTCCCACACCTCACTACCTCACTATACCCTAACTTGTCGACACATACACACACACACACGTTTTCCCACAATTGGCCCAGCTCAACACACACATACAAACCTAAACGCAAACACCAAAACAAACACACTCAACAACACACAACAACACACATACATACAAACACGAAAACAAACAAACACACTCAACAACACACACAAACACCAAAACAGACACAACAACACACATACAAACCAAAACAGACACACAAACACAACACACATACAAACACCAAAACACACACAACAACACACACACCAAAACAAACACTAAAACACCCCCCAACTTTTTCCAACCTTTTCACAGGAGGTAGGTATAGGCATGAGGCAGGACGGCAATGAAGGTGTGGCGTGAGAGGTCTGGCACTGACACCCACCTATAAATATCAGGCCCGACACTGCCCACATACATCACAGCAATATTGGTAGTCACACCACCACCACTGTGTGATCCATTACCGCATAAATACTTCCTCTCTCAGAATTATATATTGAAAGTCGATAAGTCTTTGGCACTATGACTTAGGGGGATCTGTCTTTCAAAGTGGGTGAGAGGAACTGCCTGTCTGCCTGCCTGCCTGCCTGCCTGCCTGTCTGTTTACCTCTTCGTTTTATAATATGTAAGTGCATTGTGTATATACGTGGTGTCATTGTTTAAGGGTTTTATTATATATTATTTCATTAGAAGGTGTGTTATTTTTGGTTATATTTTGAGACACTAGGGAATGTAAACAATGAAAGGCACTTTAATTTTGCAGCCACGTTTAAATGACTGCACCAGGCGAATGAATAAAAGTGGGACATTTGAGTTACGGTATATTTTATTAAACTAATGTTACGGAGCCAATATCAATATATTTTCTCATCATGTCTCGAAATGACTTCATTTGAAGGTGTTGCAGGACTATAATTGTGCCTGACTGTACAATTATATATTCCATTATGGTTTTGCTATACATGATTCACAGAACATGCTTGTTATAGTTCTGAAGTTATTAATGTTCAGACACACACATACACACACACACGTTCTCACTAACCTTAGTTGGCAGGGTAGTAGACATGCACACACACACACACACAAACACACACACACATACACAAACAGACAGGCACATAGCAGATGAAGGGTAAGAATTGCCTCAGCCACATCACATAAACAGTGGATGTTAATAAAATCCTTATGGGATTATAAGATGTTGATTTGCCTTCATAGTGATTTATTTATACTCTACACTCTATCTCACAAATATCTGACACGGAAAAAATAAACAGACAATTAGAATCTTTTTATGTTTAAAGAGGCTTAGTTAGTGTTGCCTTTCATCTGAGCGGAATTGTACACACACATACACAGACAATAGTGAACTGGCAAATCCTATCAAGCTCTTTGCTCTGCTTGTATACATTCTCTGATACTTTAACTTTTCTTCCCACCAGTATTAGAGTTCATTTTTCAGGACACTATGCCTTGTCTGACGTGAACACGAGATGGATCAGGTCTCACACAACAAGACATGACTCCACCACCTTCTGTCTCACCTCACAGACTACATACCAACCTACCTACCATCTCACTGCAACTCACTTCCATCATATATTGGAGTTCATTGCTTTTCACATCTGTATAAAATGAGTTTATCCCCAAAAGCAGTGAATCTAGGAATGAAATTGGACCTGATTTTGACCCACTCGCTTTTTGCTTCTGAGGAAGGGGCTGTGAGGGACCAAAATACCTCTATTATGACACATTGCCATCCTTACTTTATTCTTATATTATATCTTAAAAAGTTTGGATAAGTAGGTTTAACTTCTGGAAGGTTAGCTGAAATTAGGGCGGGATTATACTAAGTTTGTACCGTACGATTTACGACGATAAAGACGAAGACGAGAGAGTATGTGTGCCACTATTTCAGGAACTTTTCAATGTGTTATATATTTGTATGTTTGAGCACTGATCTGTAAACTTCTCAATTTTTGGAATATAATGCATTTTTGTGCAAGTAATCTCACCCAGGTTTCTGTACACCCTTAGTTAAGAAATGAAATTTTGTTGCCGAGAAAACCCTACACTAAGTGTTAAGAAAAGGGAGAGAGAGAAAGAGGAAAAAGTGGTAAGGTGGGAGAGAGGGACGGATGGATGGATGAAGGGAGGGAGACGCTTGAGTTACCTCACACCGGTTTATTTTTGCCTGACAAGACCACATGCCATACTCATCCTTGCATACTCGAAGCTCTTCTTCTTCCATGAAGGTCCTGAAGGTTTACAAAAGGTGTAAGACGGTAAGGTTGTGAGTGAGGTAGCGACTGTAGCCTCCTCACCCCCACACTGACTCGGTCTCCTGCAATCGACGGACCTGCCTGCCTGGGCGAGTCGTGAGAGGTGTTGTGGGTGGCAGTTGTTCTGGCCGCCAACAGATGTCGGTACTAGTCTTTCCCTGCGGCCCTCACGCACATACGAACACACGTGCTCTTGTTACCGGAGTTGCCAGGCTCATAGTTTTTACGCCGTCTTGGGCTCATTATTAATTTGATAGTCAGGGAAAAGGAATGGTATATTGTTAGCCATATATATATATATCACAACTCATAAAGTACATCTAGAAAGCATCCCTAACATGACAATAATAAAACACTTTGTATGTCTAATGAATTCAAACCTCCACATCATTGATTCGCTCATAATAGCATAGGTACTCCTTGGCTACGTCTGGTCTACATCTGGGCTACTTGTAGAGTATTATGGGCGGGTAGCTCACATGATCTCAACAACCCTGGCAACTCTGACCGCCTGCCACTATCTTACTACCTATGAGCTGCACAACAAGACAACAGCGTCTCCACCCAACACACACACACACACACATTATACCTATAGATAATACAATGTTTATTATTATTACTCACCAAGGGTTTTATATCAGCAACTATAGGGAATTTCTAACAATAAAAGTGTGACACTTCTCATAAGTGCTGTAAAGTTCTGGCTCCATTCTCAGTCAAGGTGGAAATAATAAAGCTAAACCAATTAAGTGTAATTTTAAGATTAAACATCCTGCATCAGGTGGATGAAAGTGAGTCATTTGAGTATTGTAAACCAGTATTAAAGGGACATATATGTCTATGTAGTCTTGCATAATTATATGAGGAGAATTCGAAGGTGTTGCAGAATTATTAGGAGTGACTTCACTTGTTTTGTTAGTCGAGTTCCTGTATATCCACATAGAGAAGCAACTGTGTAGGCGATGCAGAGGAGCAATGTCTTGGTGGTATATTATTGAGGTGAGATAGATTGATTGATTGATCGATATTAGGTGCCGCAACAGAGAAGTCATATTGCGCCAGAAAAAAAGGTGATTGAGAGGTGAGACAGCAAGCCGGAAGGGAGGTGAGATAGACGAATAGACGATGGTTGAGAGTAGGTAGATGTTCCGGTGAGTGGCTCTAGAATCTAATATAATAAACTGGATATATATACATGCTATAATTTTGGTGGTGGTGTGTAGTAGTTATGTTGCTTCTCTAAATAATTCTCCATCATACCAAATAGAAGAGAAAACTTAATTAAGATCCTATCCTTACAGTTTCGATTTGTGATTTCCAAGACGAGTATCACCGAGACAGACTAATGATGATATGGATTGCCAATATGTGTATAATAATGATATGGAATGCCAACCCTACTGCATGGTCAAAACGTAATGTAAATGGTAAAATACTTTCCAACGAATGTGTATTTATAACATCGACAAATTTCAGTACTTTTAACAAGGTAGTAGTGTTTCTTGTTTTCCAGCCTTTATCTTCAGGTACGATTAATAACCTATGCACTCGTATAAATTAACATCACCTACTCAACCATGCAGCTATAGAGAACAGATAACGAAGGGTTTGATGTATAGCTAGGAGTGGAGATAGTGCTGTATTCGCCTCCCTCACAGTTATGTCTACAGAATATAAACTTCAGGTTTTAGTATCACAGAGCATGGTGATCTCATACTATGAAAGACTTAGACGTGGTTACATATTTTCCTAGAGACTTAGACGTGGTTATATATTTTCCTAGAGTTGTGAATTCGTTCTGGCCCTGAAGGAGACGCCGCGGTCACTGACTTCTTTCTGGTGTATAGGCATGTGTGTGTGTGTGTGTGTGTGTGGTCTCAGAACGTCTTACCTCTTCATGACCCTAAATATAGCTATAGGTCTATAAAGTCATTTAGTATTGTGACGTCTGGCAGTGGTTTCCGATAGCAGACACCATAGATGCACACTTACGGACACATGAATTAGACACGCTTCAAATGGGCCCCTTATCAAGTCTAGAAATGGACAAACCTCTGCTTACAATTTGAGATACATCCTGCTCATTGCGAGGCCCCGTTTCAGGTGTGTGTGTTTCATATGTCCGTCATCTACCATCATTATACAGACAGGTGTTCACTGGGTCTTTTGGGAAGGAGAGTCATGTATGGAGTGGGAGGAATGGAAGACACCTGTTCACATCTGTTGGACAACTAATTTGACATTTATAGCTTAATTTACCAACCACCATTTAAGAGATATATCTGTATTTTCAAGTTTGAGGGTTTATTTTCATTAATATCCCGAAATTTATTATCAGAATCTATTGTATACATTAATATATTGCCGTCCTTGTCATCTTATAATAAATGATTAATTGAATAGACGTGTGATAGTAGGTTATTGAAAGGTGTATTGATTTGTAATTCATTTCAGATGAGCGTTTATTACATGCTTCGTATGACAAATTGGAATATTTATTAAGTCGGGATATGAGACTGTGTGTGTGAGAGAGATTGTGTGTATAGTATGTGTGTAACAGTGGGCATAGTGACAGTGTACGTAACAGTTGACGTGATGGCTTAGTGTATGTGTAATGTAAGACGTTGTGACATGCAGTATGTATGAGATAGAAGGCTGGTGGCAGCTATATAGGGTGTGACAGAGGGACTGGTGGCAAAGTGTAGCAGAGGATGGAGTATGACTGGGCTTGGTGGCAAAGTGTGGTCGAGGGCGTGGTGGGAAAGTGTGACAGAGGGCGTGGTGGCAGTGTGTGTGTATGTGTGTGTGTGCTACTGTGGTGAGTGGGGTGGTGAGGAGGCAACCCCAGCCCTGGCAGCCAGTCTCACGGCCTCACCTGCGCTGGTCTGGTGTAGAGGCTCCGCGTGGACTGGCCTAGCATATATGAGCAATAATCCTCATCAAGAACAAATAATATATAAACTATATGTGCGGCTGCGTACAATTTAGGAAGAAATATGAGACGCGCCCAAACAGTGTCTTGTGACAATTAATTCTCAAGATTATACACAAACTTGGGCAGGGATACCGTTTGAATACATTATGACATCGGAGGGAACATGAGGAGTGAGGGTGATGTATGGTGTGGGTGCGGTAGTGTGGGTGTGGTGCTGTGACGGGCGGGACACAGCATCACGCCCTAGGCACCTCCAGCAGCACCAGTGGGAGGCGTGTGGAGGATTGCAGACCGCGCACAGAAGGCAAAACATTTAGACAAGTTCTGGAAGGAAACGAAACGTGGTGCTGCTTCTCGACTCCGCCCACCTTGGCTCCCACCAATAGGAGGGTTGGTGCGGGCAGTGACGACCAATGAGGTGCCGTCCCCGCCCTGGACACACACGGACGCACACATGGCCCGCACCCGCATATTACGTTTACACATTTTGTTAAAAGTTGTGTTTGTATTGCGTGTGTGTGTGTCTCTGTGCGGGTGTGCGCACCGGCTGATTGGTGAGCGACACTCGGTGACGACTGCCCGGCCGCGCCGCACCACTGCGCCGCCGACGCTCGCACGGCCTGCACGTCCGCCCGACACCCGCTCCGCGACCTGCCGCCCACGCCGCCCGTGCGCCCACGGCTGTAGCTCTGCACGGTAGTATTGTTTATCGTTCCGTGTGGTAGTTGTAACCAAAGACACTTGTGTGAAGTTTTGCTGATCCTTTTTGGACTGTGTGAGGTGTGGAGAGTAAAGTTAGACATTGAGGCATGGAGGACAACTCTATCCCCGACGACAGCAGAAGTGTTCGGTCCGGGGGGTCAGCCGGCGGCCGGTCACCCCCTCCTCTCTCGCCCGTCATTACAAGCATGGTGGGCTGTGTGTCCCCGAGCAGCCCCCCACCGCCTCTCATGGCCGCGCCGCCCCTCTCCGTGCCTGGCCCGTCGCCGCCCGGAGGCCACTCACCGCCAATATTCCCCTCTCCACCACCCACGTCCAGACCACCACCCTTCCTTCCCGCTCTGTACTTCTCTCACGCCTATAACTCCCCCCCGCCCATTCACACATCAGACCCGACCGCTAACGACTGTAAACTGGTGGAATACCGGGGTCAGAAAGTGGCAGCCTTCATTATCAACAATGAAACGATGCTGTGTCTGCCACAGGCATTCGAACTCTTCCTCAAGAACCTGGTGGGGGGTCTACACACCGTCTACACAAAGCTGAAGCGGCTGGGTATAGAACCTCTGGTGTGCAACGTTGAGCAGGTGCGGGTGTTGCGGGGTCTGGGTGCCATCCAGCCAGGCGTCAACAGGTGCAAGTTACTGGCTGTCAAGCACTTCGATATCCTCTACAAGGATTGCACCACCGCCAGGTAAGACCCGTAATCTTGTCTCGTGCCCGTTGTGTGTCGCCTACGGGCACTCCAGACGTCAGGTTAAGTGGACTCACTTTCCATGTACTTAATATATTACCTGACAATGTTGTAATGCATTAGTAAGTAGTATCCTAATGACATATATTGACATGTCTTGATATCGATGTCCCTGGTTGCCTCGTGACACCTGTGCCTCGCGGTGCCAGAACCTGTAACGGGTGTGGCACCAGGGACACAAGGTAGCCTATATATTATATACATTACTTACACCTCCATAATTAATAAGTTCATTAGAATTAATCCAGTACGTGTAGGTATATAATTATGTAGGTGAGTCAGATTTACCCTATACTTATCCTAATTCTTTTATCCAATTCTACGCCGACCTTATGTTAGAGCGCTGTTATAATTCTCTTTTATACGCCTATAATTCTAACCCACCTCGTCCGGTCACTGCAATCACACATTCAGTATTAAATTTTGTTTATTGACATTATCTTATACGAAGAACTCTTAACGTTAATATTACAATGGTCATGATGAAAACAATGTAACTAAAGTAAGAGTTATTGTCATGTATAGAAAACATCGAGGGAAAACGAATGCTTGATACGGGTGTGGGTCGGCTGAGTAGTGAGTCCATAACGTGTGTGGTGAGGGTAAAGGTATCCATGACGTGTGTGGTGAGGGTAAAGGTATGTGCATGCAGAGTGAGTGACCAGTGAGTGTATGAGGGGTTTGTCTATCTGGGATAATAATTATGGTCTGAGTGTAATGAGGCGACAGGGAAACTGAGATGAGAGAATTTGCAATGTGCGAGTGATGTGGATTTGTACATAAGAATTGTATGGTGAATGTGATTGGCAAGGAAATGGAAGGACTATGGATGTGATTAATATGCGTGATTGAGGACATAGATAGAGTGCGTGGAGAATGAGTAGTGAGGATCAGTTCACAACATTTGAATGGTGTTGAGATTATGATTGTAGAATGTGCGGTGAGTGAGTGTTGAGGGTGTCGGCGGTGTGGGTGGTGGGAACAAGTGAGCGAGCGTGGTGGGATCGTGAGAGTGTGGGCGGGGGCGCAAAAGGGTCGTGAGGCAAAGGGGGAGAGAGAGCCAACACGAGTTTATCTACACTTGTGCACATAACGAATCTTTATGCCAACTGAAGTCTGAACAGGAGTGTGTCGAGATGAGGAGGATGTGAGATTGATAGAGAATCTTGCTGTGCCGTGTATCAGGACACAACTATCGACTCAGTGTATAACATTGTACGCGTATACAGTATAAAATAAGTATCACGGAGGAGGACTTCTGAGAATGTGGCAAAGCACGATGTAATTCCTGGCTTCTCGGAACAGTTTTTAGGTGTCTCGCCCGTCATGTCATCTTGATTTAAAAAAGATATGGACAGATATTTCGTATAGGAACTGTACAGTTTTTGGAGTGTGCTGCTGGTAACCCTCGCATTTGGAGGTGTTTTAATTTTGTTTCATTATCATTAAGGGACATTACCGACTTGGCATACAGGATTCAACTCAAAGACATGCGGTGGACTTGGTATTCATTATTTCAGACATACACAGCTATAGAAAATTAAAATACACTCAGACGTATAGTGAGGACACGGTGTATATGTATTGGTGTGTGGGGTAAGGGGCTCAGGTGTGTGTGGCTGTGTGTGTGTTTATCTGGTGGAGGGGGCGTTTAGATTAGCCGGGCGCCGGAGAGTCCCCGCCGTGCCTCGTCATCGATTGTGTTACAGACTATTTTATTAAGAGGAGAGTATACTTTTGTTATATTGGAGTGCCTTGATTCCTCCAAAGTATGGCATGAAACAGAACCAGATAAACAAAAATAATGGTGCCCCGTTGGAGTTAAGAGTTTGGAGGAATCATTATCTCCAAAAATGCCCAAACTATACCCTCCCCTTAAGAGGTGAAGCATCGTATGTACTATAGGTGGTGTCTGGTTGGACGATATTACTCTGATACAGGTGATAGCAAGAATATTCATGTACATAGGCTAATCCATTTGTTTGTTTTGGAGTCAGTGATTTAATTGACTTTATCTTTTGACCAGATACACAGATACACTTATAAATCAATTCAGCTCACATTTTGTGTCAGGACATAATTTGGATTACTCTCTGACAAGGAAAAGAAAAGTTCATTATTATATTCTTCACTAATTGTTCTCGTGTCCAATTGAGAATTTATTTACAGAGAAAAACATCTTCCTTCCTTAACCAGTTATGCCTTCTGCCAGCTAACTCTCAGCCACTTTAAAACAACTCTAGGCAAATGTGAACACAGTTATTCTTTTCATTCTGATGTTGACTGTATACTTGTGTGTGACAGCCACGGGAAGGTGGATGTGAGGTATAAGGGTTGATTCGCCGTGCCGTCAGTCGCGCTTCTCCTCCCACCGCCGTCACTCCCCCCCCCCCTCGCCGCTGCCGTCCTGTCCTGTCACCAAACCATCTATTGGTGACACTGACTATTGAAGAAAGTGATCACTGATTACATACAGTCGTTATTAAACAGGTGCACGATGCATATACCTGCTTCCAAATCCCCCTCAATACATATATTTCTCATTTAGTTGTTCCAGCACAAAACTTACGTACTGTCACTATCAAATTTTGGCCGGAGCTGTTGAACTCAGATTACCCTGAACCAATGAACCCGAAACATACGTACAGGGAAATAGACTTGAATTCAAGGTGCTTCAAATCTCCCAAGTCAGAGTTGTTTGAGATCGTGAATTGCACACGGCTTTTGGAATTAATTGTACTTTAGAACCTACCATAGCTGTAATGTGGAATGGTGACGTCCAGTTAATGTCACGTTGTTTCTGCTTACTCTTTGTGAACGAATAAACTGAGAATCCAAGAAGAGACCCTTAAGACGCCATAAAGGAAGTGTTAAGAAAATGTTATGGTATGTCATTCACTGGTATTTTTAATTGTTTAGTGGAAAAAAAAAAATCCACGCCACACTTTCACACCATGGTCTCATCACTACACCTACTGTACACTACACTTGTGCTATGTATTCATATTTAAAATGCACACGTGTTTTCTCTCTCACACATACTCGCACTCATAACTGCCTATCTGCATTTTACAACTCATGTTAACGTTACTAGTTCTGTTGACACACACACACACACCACATACAAACACACATACACACACACACACATACACCACATACATACACACACACACACACACACACACCACATACACACACACACACCACATACACACACACACACACACACACCACATACACACACACCACATACACACACACACACACACACATACCACACACACACACACACCACACACACACACACACACACACACACACACACACACACACACACACAGACAGTTCTACTTCTACTCTTCACACGCTAGATAATAACGTTCATGGGACCCTCTCTTCACCACGTATAGATTTACATTAACAACACAACAATACCACATTCCCATCTACTCTTCCTTAGTATACAAACAGACCTACTCCAGAATACATGCATCTCAACACTGCCGTCAGTATGGGAGGGAGGTTTAGTGTGCTGTGAAGTGGTGAGGTAATTGGTGGAAGTTGAAAACCACAACGGGGTGAAAGGATGGTGTACCTACGCATACATTAGTCTCCAAGATAAATATACAGTATAACCATTAACATAAATCTTCAAGAACGACATAAAGTAACCTACATACTTCCATTGTGTTTGTAGGAGGCTGTTTGTATATTCTGTTTTTCCCCTTCTCTTTATAACTTGTATAATTAAATATATAGTAGTAATTTCGTGAAGTGTGTGTGGATGTTTTTTATGTGATTGTACAGTACGTGTGTGTGCATTATCCTTACTATACAATGAGCTTTATCACCGAACTTACTGTACAATGAAGGATGAAATAATAGTGTTGTTATTCTGTCTGATTATTACTAACATATATATATACAACGAACTACACTGACCCCAAGGCTACATCAGAGAGATCAACAAATGTTTCGTTATTCACCAGATGTTTTCACCAGTTCCCTTGACATGATTCTTGTATCTCACTATACAGTCGTGGTCAATAATAATCATCCACATTGGGGTGACTTGGGTTTGACAGCTTCCCTCTGTTTATTTACTATTTTTTTTATAGTTAACTTTCCAATAAATAACTTAAGTTAGTATCATCTTCTAATTTAAGACAAACAGTTACTTTCTATTCAAAACAATAACATTATATAAAAACGTGAAAACATTAGACATAATTTTTTTTTTTTTTTAGTTATTCATATGTGTATGATTATTATTGACCACGACTGTACATCACCAACAACTTTTCATCACACGGTTCAACCTCATCACCATTACATCACAGCCTCATAACCACTTGTACTGTACATAATAATGGTTCACCACTACATTAAAAACCTCCACCTACACCCATACCAACATTATTAACACCACAAACTGTGAAACTGAATCATCACTATACCACCACTACACTACACGTCACTCTGCTACTACTACTACATCTTCACTACAACTACTACTACATCTTCACTACAACTGCATCACAACAACATACGCCACATTTGTTTCATTCACCCCAAAACATAGAGTACCTCATTATTTGCTTCACACACACACACACACACACACACATACACACACACTCACACACACACACACACAAACACACACACACACACAAACACATACATAATATACACACACGCACATGGGAATACTCAAATATATATTACCTTGACCCCCCCCACACACACACTTGACTCCCCCCCCCCCCACACACACACTTGACCCCCTCCTCCCCCTCCCCCCCCCATACACACACTTGACCCCCACACTCCTGACGGACTCTTTCACACCTGTCCCTCTTCATGAGTTTCTGTTCCTCAGCAATTATACAAACTTGTCGCTAATCATAAAATCTATTAATTTTTTTACGAGGGGAGTGAGTGTGGTATATATGGTACTGTAGATAGGAGGGTAAAATAATGTGGATGTACAGTTAGTCTAAGGAATTCGTGTACACCACTTGTGACATCAAGGGTTCGTAACAACAAGAAAATTATTGAGTCACTACTTTCCTAACACCAAAATTTCCTAGTAATGTTATTTGGCTAATATTTGAATCAGTCAACAATATTATCCTTATACAGCATGTGCAGATTAAAGACTTTTTTTTAATTAACCAATGCTCTGTGTACGAATTACCTGAGGCTGACTGTACAAACCGAAGCGAGATGTGGACGGATAATTAGTGTAATTGTGTGTGTGTGTGTGTGTGTGTGTGTGTGTGTGTGTGTGTGTGTGTGTGTGTGTGTGTGAGTCGGATGATGAGAGTTGATGGATGAATGAATAGAGTTTGTGTGTGTGTATGTGTGTGTAATCAACTATAGGTGGATGAACAGAAAAGTGATTTTATACTGTGAAGTGTATGTGTTTGTTTGTGTGTGTGTGTGTGTATGTGTGGCTAAGTGGGTGAGTGGGTGAAGATGGGTGGAGACAGACAGGCAGACAGTGGAAGTGGACGCGGAAGAGTGGATCAGGGAAAGTGGTTGGCCAGCTGGTGGAGGGGAGAGGGTGGAGGAGGTGGGGGGGGGATGAAGGCTGGGTGGGTTTGGAAGGGTGGAGTGGTTGGGGGAGGGGGGAGGGGTGGGTTAGGAAGGGTGGGGAGGTTGGGGGAGAGATGATAGGTGGGGTTGGAAGAGTGGGGAGGTTGGGGGAGGGGGTGGGGTGGGTTAGGAAGGGTTAGGGAGGGTAGAAGAGATGGGGAAAAAAAGGTGAGTGGGTTAGGGAGGTTGGAGGAGATGAAAAAAGAAAGGAGGGAAAGAGAGAGGGTAAGGGGACTGAGCAGAAAGAAAAAAAATAAAATTAAAGTAAGGAAGAAGTAAAGGGAAAGAGATAGGATAAGAAAAGTAAAAGAAATAGAGTTAAAAAGATAGATGGGTAAGACAGCTAGGGTCATTACCACAACCTGACCACTTTTTGCATTTAAGAGGAGAGTATACTTTTGTTACATTGGAGTGCCTTGATTCCTCCAAAATATGCCAGGAAACAGAACCAGATGGACAAAAATAAAGGCAGTCGTCCTGTTGCTTGGAATAGTTTGGAGGAATCAGTTGCTCCAGATTTGCCAACACTGTACTTTCACCTCAATGACTATAAAAAAAAAGTGACTTATTTTGACTGAGGATTAGATGGATGAGACAATAAGTAATCTGACTCTTATTGCTTAGGTAAAAACAGGTTATTATATCATTTATTTATTCGGTCTTTATTATTCGTTATGTCATTCGTTATTTAATTAAGTAGAAAATCGTATATGAGGGATTATATTTACTGATTATTGGTTGTAAATTCCTATATGTTGTTTTATAATTTCATATCTACTGTAAGTGTAGGTTGCAGATGTCTTGTAGCTCCAGTTATAGAGAGAGAGAGAGAGAGAGAGAGAGAGAGAGAGAGAGTGAGTGGAGAGTGTAAGAGAAAGAGAGAGTTTAAGGGAGATGTAGAGAGCGAGTTGCCAGGTGTGAGCGAGAGTGCAAGAGAGAAAGAGAGAGAGAGAGAGTTGCCAGGTGTGAGAGAGAGTGAGAGAGAGAGTTGCCAGGTGTGTGAGAGAGAGTGAGAGTGAGTGAGAGAGTGCAAGTGAGTTATGACTAACGCGCACCTTCACGCCGCCTGGGCTCATAAAAAAAGAAAAACTTGATGGAACTTCCCCGTGAAAGAATGGCCGCATACTTGAAGGGAAACTTAGGTCGATAGTGAGGGCCCGTGTTTAATTTACTCTGAAGGCGATCACTGAGGAAGGGAAGGGTGGCAAGCAGCACTATAGAGGAATAAAACATGGAAGGTGCATGCATGTGTGTCACTCAGTGCTCAGTTAATTAAATATATACAAACTACTGTAAGATGTTTGTAGTTCCTCTCTCATGAAGTGTCGAAGAAAGATGCATGTATGTATATATGTATGTATGTATATAGGTGTCAAGTAAGTGCACACGTATACTGTATAATGTATATTAAATTTTAGTATGAGTGGTCAGTAGTTTTCTTTATTTATTTAAGTGTGATTCATTGGCCACTTTATCTCAATATTTCTTGGGTTTTCTCTGTTTTTTGTTCGTCTTGACTTTGGTGCAGGGAATCGATGTTAATTCTATTCTGTTTACCGAGTAATTCTTTGCTATTCTCAATTAACGAGACTAAAATTATCACCTCCATAACCGGAAAAAAAAAAATTAACTCTTAGGCATAAGAAGAAATTTCCTCGAATTAAGAAACTATATTCGTAGTAAGAGAAAAAGCAATAGTTATCAATTGTAGTATAAGGAATAAAAGACGTGTTGTAGTACAGACTATACACAGACTATACACAGACTATACACAGACTATACACTGCCTATATTCGTAGTAAGAGACAAAGCAATAGTTATTATCAATTGTAGTATAAGGAATAAAAGACGTGTTGTTGTACAGACAGGATATGACTCAGCTCTGATTGCAGAGAGGAAGGACCGAAAAAAAACATGAAGTGTGTCTCCAACTTTTTTTTCTATTATGATGTAGTGAAGGGTGACACCTGGCGAGGGTTGTGACAAGCAGCTGGCACCCTCACCTGCAGTCCACACCTTCATCATCTCTGCTTTGCCTAAATTCAGTCTCAGTGTCAACGACCTATTAGTAACTCAACTTGTTAACTGAATAATATAATACTAATGGAAATATATGCAAACTTGATAATTAATTGAATAACATATATACTATTTATGAAAATATATTATGCAAACTTTGACCAAATATGCGTATTAAAATAAACATTAACCTGTATGTATGAAATAATTATAATATACAAGGCAAACGATATAATTATGAAGAAAATAACAATATAATGAGAAAATATACAAATTATTTCAGTCTGTCCCTCGTAACTATGCATAGTAATTGTTATGCTTTCAGATGAATTATGCGTAAGAGTTATGTAAGTGCATGAACATTAATTCACAGAAGGCAGACAAAAATAGGACAAGCAATGACACAAGAACACCTAAATGAAACACTCACGCTCACTGGGCTAAACCAACACCAACAAAAAGACTCTAATTACCTTCATCATTTGGGTGTTGCTCTCAGATTCCCCTTTCCTGCCCTCCCTCTCTCCCTCCTTCCTCTCTATCTCTCTCTCTGCTTCTCCCTCCCTCCTCTCCCCTCCATCCTTTCTCTTTCTCTGTGTCTCCCCACTCTCTATCTTTCTCTCTCTCTCTCTCTGCCTCTCCCTCCCTCCCTTCACTCTGTCTCTCTCTCTCCCTACCCCCTCTCTATCTCTCTCTCTGCCTCTCCCTCCCTCCCACCCTCCATCCTTTCTCTCCCTCTCTGACAATCCCCCTCCCCCTACCTCCCACCCCCATCCATCCACCACGCAGCATCCTTGTGTAACAGGAGAAAGTTTCACATGCTACACACACACACACACACACACACACACACACACACACACACACACACACACACTACCAACCTTCCACAAAAGTGAATTCCGTCAGTGTGAGAAGAGTGAATTTCTTTGTGGCCTCCTGCATGGTTGAGTCAGACGCTTGGAAACCGTGTGAAGGGTGTTGTTAGCAAAACGGGAAGGAGGAGCTCTGAGTTCACTGTTGTGGATTCTATATATATGTGCAGCATTTGATGGCTTGAGTGTATTGTATATATATAGCATTTGGAATATTACTTAGCTTTACTCATGATTTCAATCCTTGGTGGAAAATAAGCTAATTAATGGATAACCTTAGAATTAGATTAGTGTGTTTTGTAGTGAGGTTAGTGGTGGTGAGATGAGTGTTAAGTTATGGTATTTATTATATAAGTTGTAACGATGGTACGACTGTCGGCGGATATTGTAATTCTGTATATATAGTGAATGTGTTGGTTTGATAATTATGCTTTATGTTAAACTTCAAGAAACGCTAAATGAGGCAACACAACTTTTGCCGACGACTGTTCATGGTAGTGGTGCTAGTGGTAGGGATAGTTATAATGTTACAGTCAGAGTTATACTAGGCTATGGTAATGGTAGATTAAAATGCCTAATGAGGGCCCCTAATTGAATAAACGTAACCGGTAATTAGGGTAACTGGAGGCGGCATGCGATCCGATAAACATCTTGAACCGAAAGGATATACTCCACGATACCTTAACCTGGCTTCTTAGTCCCCCCTACTTACTACACCCCCATCACCCTCCTTCACCCCCATCACCCTCCTTCACCCTCCTCCTATCTCTGACACAACAACCCTCGCCTTCCAACCCCTCCTCACCCGTGTTGCATCCATCGTGCATCCTTAATCCATCCATGCATTCACTCTTATTACCCCTTCTCTCTTCCAGTTTCATTCTATTTCTTTTTCCATTTTGATCATCTTTATACATTATCCTCCTCGTCTCATTGTCAGTCTCATTCTTCTTCCTCTCTCTTGCTCCCATGCACTCAGGTTTACTAATCCGCCTCTTGTTATGTCCTCAGTCTCATAGTTTTTCTCCCTTAATCTTTGCCTGACTGGAGCTCATTCTTCCTATACCTAACTCATCCTGCCGTAACCTAACCCTTCTCAGTCTGGTCCATGCGCTCGCCACCATCACCCTCACTCCTGTCCTGTCTTCCTTCTCTTTTGGTTCTCATCCTCACTTCTTTCCCTTTAACACCCTCATACACACCTTTTCCATTTATTTGCTTCCCTCTCCCTCACACTCACTCTCACCACATTCACCACCCACTCCCAACTCACCATTTCCATCCCTTTGTCCTTTCTCTCTCCGCCCCCCTCATCATTTGCGTCCCCTTCTCCCTCTCTCTGGTTTCCTTCCTCCCTTGCACTCCATTGCCTCACACCGTCACCTTTTATCCCCAAAGTCACGCTCGCAAACTCATTCCACTACCCTCTTCCTTCTTTTACCCTCACCCTCCTTCTCCTCCACTACCCTCTTCCTTCTTTTACCCTCACCCTCACCCTCCTCCTCCTTGTCCTCCTCCTCCCTGTTCCCTAAGCCAGCCTGCCGCAGCCGTACAGGTGCCGCGGGGACCATATAAGTGTTTTTCAGTGACGGGACGGGACAGGACCGGGGTAGGGACAAGGAAGAAGGGAATTTGTTGACCTTCATAAGAGGTTCGGTGGCCACTACCAGGAGGATGTGGCCGCCTCCTGGTTACGACATAATCTTTGTGGACAAGTCTTTTATTTCTCTCCTGCTAATGGTGTCGTCTGCATTCTAAATTCTCGCAAGTCTTTTGAAATGTTTGTGTGGGTTTTTGTTAGTCTGTGTATTTGTAACTATAAAATGGTCATATATATGTCCCCCTTTTCCTCTCATTCTTAATCCTCTGTCTCCTACTCTCTCCTCTCTCTTTTTTTCATCTCTTTATGTTTTTGTTTACAAGGCGTAGCTGACGAAAACGCCGTCGTATAGGAAAGTCGGTCCTCGTAATCTAAAACTCTGCCCCGAACACCAGTAAAACTAATACCCAAGACCTACTGTTGGTGGATATAAAGGTGACAGTACAAAACGGTAACCAGGAGGCAAGGAAATGCATGGAGGGTGAGGGCTGAGTTGCTGTGTTGTGATGTGATGTTGTACTGTGTTGAGGTGTAGTTGTGGCTGATGGTATGTTATAGTGGTGTGTTGGTGGCGTTGTTTGGTGTGACAATGGTGTGGGTACATGTAAATGTTGTTGTGTGTTATGGAGCTCCTGCTGTGTTTGGTGTAGGTCTGTTGTCCTCCGTGGTGTTGGTGTGAGGGATGTGCTGTTCAGTGATGCGTTGATGCTGTCGAGTGCATTGATACGTCCATTACATTTGCACCTCTAATGTTGCAAGGTATGACCAAGAATTATAATTAGATGGAGACGTGTGGTAGAATAATAAAAGGCTGTTGTGTGATCACGGAGATATATTTCGTTTTTGTTAATGATCTATAACTGCGACATTGGGTATAAATTGAAAAGAAAATAGAAATGTAACGCCAACATTAAACTGATCTACATCGGCGTAGGCTTATGGTCTTTAGGCATCATATGTGTCTATTGTTAATGTTTATGTTTTTCCTCCAGAATGATTGTTGACCACCAAAAAAAATAAATTCAAGTGGCAACGTTCATTTATATTTTGTGACTTGACTGAAGACAGATATTATAACCTATGTGTACGTACATTGAAATTGGTATGTGAAGCAAACAAAACTTGCAACTCAGGGTGGTACTGTACCACAAATAAACTATACTCTTTGTGATTTGAGTTTGGTACTGTTGGTCACAAGAATGAACACACACGCTGTTGACTCTTATTGTTACTCACGTACTGTAAAGAAAATATTGGACGAAGAATAATGTTGAAATGGAGAGATGTGTTGTGACAGAGAAGCGAGGTGTGTGTGTGTGTGTGTGTGTGTGTGTGTGTGTGTGTTGTGTGTGTTGTATGTGTTGTGTGTGTGTTGTGTGTGTGTTTGTGTGTGTGTACTGTACCCTGCATGTGGTGGAGTGACGGGGTGTAGTGCAATGGTGCTTATCGAGGGTGTGTTTGTTGTTGTATCAAGATTGCTTGCATGTTTGACTCAGGAGAATGTTAGCCCTTGTGATATGGCGTGAATGGAGTGATTATATAGTGTCCTGTTAACGGGGAGTTGGAGGAGGAGGAGAGAACAGATTATTAGTAGAGGAACTTGGTAAAGGATATGAGAATTAGTGTATTGGTGAGTGAGTCTAGTTTATTCCTTTGCCAGTTCATTTTTTGCTCACCTCAAACCCCCCCCCCCTCACACACACACTCTCTCCACCCCTATGTTCTGCCTCTCAGCATTCCCCACCCTTATTTTCTTTCCCCCCACAATTCCCCACACCTATTTTCTGTCCCCCCACACTCCCCACCTCTACATTGCCCACCCAGAAGCTACTGAGTCAGCCGTACCCCCTTCTGACTTGTATGTTCCCTCCATTCTGCCACGCCACAAACCCAGCGGTCATGTCGTCTCTGATATCACCCTGTTTACGGCCCCACACGGCATCCAAACGGCCTAGTCACCTTCTGTTGGGGTTGTAATGTTAGTGTGATGCTGTGTAGGGGCGTGTCGCTGTGTGGGGGCGTGTTGCTGTGTAGGGGCGTCTTGGTGTGTGGGGGCGTGTTGCTGTGTAGGGGCGTCTTGGTGTGTGTGGGCGTTTTGAGTTGTGAATGGGATGAATAATGTTGGTGATGTCTCGTGGATTATGTGTGTGGGCATGGACGTGAGGTTATGTGATATTTGAGTGTTGGGCATGACGCTATGTGTAAATACATGGTATGGGCCAAGTGGTATGTGATAAAAAGTGACTGGAACGTGATGCTATGAACACTATGTTGTGATGCTATGTGCTTGTGAATGGATGCCGATCGAGTGTGTGATGTTGAAGAAATTGATTATGATCCTAAAACGATAGAAAATGACATTGGTGTACTGACAGGAGGTGATGTACAGTAATAAGCACTAATATGTATACAGCTTTGGTTGAGGCTTTATATGAACAGTCCAATAAATTCACCAACGAAGCAATTCCAATGGAGATGTTATTGTGCATTTATTTACTGTCTCTATAGATATTCGAAGCACACCTGGATACTTATTAGTGCTCGTGACTGTACGTGACTAAGTGTCCCATTATATGTATTGACGTGTGATTGTTGACATGAGATAAGATTCGAGCATCAACAACAAAACGAACCCATCTCTATAAGCAGTAACTTGACCCATCACATAAAGGATTCAACATTACCTTAACAAGTAATGGATGTATATATATATGTGTATTAGTAACTTGATCCACCACATAAATTATTCAACATTACCTTAACAAGTAATGGATGTATATATGTATGTGTATTAGTAACTTGACCCATCACATTAAGTATTCAACATTACCTTATCAATTAATGGATGTATGTATATGTGTATTAGTTTATCTGTGAGTGACCGGCGGGCCATGCAGTTGGTTGGGTCGTGACGGACTTGGAAGCTAATGCAGGAAATGAGAGATTATAATTATACGACAACGTTATTATGGAGGGTTGGTACGAGAGAGAGAGAGAGAGAGAGAGAGAGAGAGAGAGAGAGAGAGAGAGAGAGAGAGAGAGAGAGAGAGAGAGTAAACACTGTACCGGTTGCCATGGAGAGCCGAGACTCACTCTACGGCACGAAGGTATTGTCACACACACACACACACACACACACAAAGAGAGAGAGAGAGAGAGAGAGAGAGAGAGAGAGAGATGAGAGAGAGAGAGAGAGAGAGAGAGAGAGAGAGAGAGAGAGAGAGAGAGAGAGAGAGAGAGAGAGAGAGAGAGAGAGAGAGAGAGAGAGAGAGAGAGAGAGAGAGAGAGAGAGTGAAGTGTAGATCGCACAACTTTGAACTTACGCCTCGGAGTAAAAAAAAATATGTATAGGTGTGCAGACTCTGAGTTTACGCCGCCATAGCCAGAAGAATATAAAGCTGCTTCTCTCTTGGGTCTTGGGAGGTCTTCATGGCCAAATATTTGACACTTAGAATGGCTTGTGTTTCTCGACGAGTCAAAATATATGAGAACGAAGAATATAAACATCAAACGAGCTGATGTGAATGTTTACTTGTAATGAGATATATATATATAAATAGTACTGTTGACATAAGCAGAAGGAGAGGAGATAGTAACTGACATGTGTATTAGAATATATAGTGTTTAGGGAATTAGAGTAACGGATGATAACAGAGGAAAAAATGAAGAAAATGAAAAAAAAGGAAGAAGAGGAGGAGGAGGAGGAGGAGGGGGGGGGTAGGAGGAGGAGTAGGAGTAGGAGGAAGGGTAGACTGAACGAGGAGAGGTCTGAAGAGATGATATTAGGGGAAGCGTGGGAGGGGGAGAAAGGGGAAATTAAGTGAGGCTTTAGGGTAGGGAGTGAGGGGAGAATTAAGGGGGGTTAGGGAAGGGTTTTAAGGGGCTCGAGGGGAAGAAGTAATGAATGGGAAGAAGGAAATAGGGGAGACGTAATGGGGAAGGGGAGGAGGAGGAGGAGAAGAAGGATAAGGCGTGAACGGAGATGGGACATGAAGGGATGGAACGGTGGAGAAGGGAAACTTAAGAACACACACACACACAAACACAGACACACACACAGACACAGACGCAGACACAGACACACACACACAAACAGTAATTTACCAGTGAGATGCGATACAGAATAAGAAGACAACACCTGAGTGAGTTGGAGGAATGAGTAGAAGAGGAAGTGATGCCTGGGTACGTCGTAACAAGGTATGGGTGAGGGGGTGAGGGAGGAAGGGTGGGGGGGGGTGAAGGTGGTGAGGGAGGAAGGAGGTGGGGGGAGAAGGTGAGGGAGGAGGGAGGGTGGGGGTGAAGGTGAGGGAGGATGGAGGAGAGGGACTGATGGGGTATAGGAAAGGGTCAGGTTGCGCCTTTGTGTGTGACAGTGGACGGAAGGGTTGGGGGTTGTGTAGGGTTGAGTTGAGGGGTAGCTGGGTCCTATTCCATTCCTCCTCAGTCCTCCTCCTCCTCCTCCTCCTCCTCCTCCTCCTCCTCCTCCTCCTCCTCCTCCTCCTCCTCGCCCTTACCTGTACCCCCTCTCCCCCACCACCACCACCACTCCTAAGCCCCAACCCCCACCCCCACCCCCCACTATCCCAGGGTATCGGGACCCCACACTCTCTCTCTCTTTTCCTTCTTCTAATGTGACTTAATCTGACCCGACCTGTCCCAATGTAATGTAAACTAATCCGGCCTAACCTAGATTAAATGATGTACTGTACAGGATGAGCATAGAAAACTTTCCTTATTACGTGGAGTAGAATATTATTTATAGGATGAGTATATAGTATTTTATTTATTGCGTGGAGTAGAGTATTTTTTTACATATAGGATGAGCCTAGATTACTTTTTTACTTATAGGATGAGTATAAATTATTTTATTTATTACATGGAGTAGAATAACATTTATAGGATGAGTATGTAGTATTTTATTTATTGCGTGGAGTAGAATATGTTTTTACTTATAGGATGAGCCTAGAGTATTTTGTTACTGATAGGATGAGTATAGAGTATTTTCTTTATTGCGTGGAGTAGAATATCACTTATATATTCGTTCTCCGGACAACAAATGGAAAGCATATTAAAAAAAACTCACGCCTTCTGTGCTACGGTAAAATTAGTGATGAAAATAAATCGACAGTAATTAGTGTATCCCAGAAGTCTTGGAAAATACCCACACTACCCAGACACCAATAGGAATCATTATGTATATTCTGGGTTGATCTTCTCTGTTATTTATATTTTGGGTTGATTCTCTGTTATGTATATTCTGGGTTGATTCTCTGTTATTTATATTTTGGGTTGATTCTCTGTTATTTATATTTTGGGTTGATTCTCTGTTATTTATATTTTGGGTTGATTCTCTGTTATGTATATTTTGGGTTGATTCTCTGTTATTTATATTTTGGGTTGATTCTCTGTTATGTATATTCTGGGTTGAACTTCTCCTTTATGTATATTTTGGGTTGATGTATTGCCAGAAAAAATGAATCAGAATTAAAATTTTGTTTCAGTGACAAAATGTAATGTAGTATTATTGTTGTAATAATTCACCCGAACTTCCTCGTACTGTCATAAACACTGGTGATAAAAAGTACGTAAATTTTTGCTTGTTGACGCAATAAGGAGGACAGAGTTTAAGAATGGGAGATTTTGAATTTAAAAATGAGGGAGATTTTGGAGTGATATTTGTCAGAACGATGTCACCTTTATTAGCTTTTCAATTAATATACTTGGCACCAAAATTGGCTCACCTTATCGATCTTAGTTGGTGTTCTGAGGCCGCTTCTGTCAGCCAACCACATTGTTTTTTCTTTGTATTCATGTTCTTGGTATTCATGTTGTATTTCCCCCCCCAAAAAAAAAAATTGAGTATCTTAGATTTTTTTACATTAAATCAGTGAAGGGTAAAGGTAATGATTAAGCACTATAGAATATACCTTGCCTACTCAAAATAACCTTGTTATTAAAATAAAAGAATACAAATGTTAATTCGATTAAATAAATCGATGCACACTGGTCGGCAGCTCGTGTAAAGCACTGTAAGTAAACACAGATGACGAATTTATTGTTGACATAAATTTGTTCATTATCAATAAATACAGACTATACAAAAATTTCTCCCAACGTACAAGTAACACAGCTTGTTACAAAATATCAAGAGCTTATAGTCAAAATATAATACAGCATTTTTCAACCAAGAGTGTATTTACACTAATTAAACTGACTATACTATCACTTTGGCTTTGTATCACGCAGACCCTCAAACAGTAGTTATCCGTGTTTTGATATTCTCTATGTCAAGGAAACGAATCGCTTCCAATAGTTTGAACAAGGAAGAAGTACAATATAGAGATAATGCTGATGTAATAAGACATGAAGTATGTGTATAGAAAACTTGACTGTGTACGTAGACGGAAGCTGGTACTGAATATAGAGGGTGTGTTGGTAGATGTCGGCGGTCGGAGTTTGGGTTTGGCGGTGACGGGCGGAGGGAGAAGAAGGAAGGAAGGTGCATGCATGGGGACGGACAGAAAGGAGAGGAGAGGTGTGTGTGTGTGTGTGTGTGTGTGTGTTTATAATGTTTGTGATGCCAGTGACTGTGTGTGTGTGTGTTTGTGTGTGTGTGTGTGTTTGTGTGTGTGTGTGTGTTGTGTGTGTGTGTGTGTGTGTGTGTGTGTGTGTGTGTGTGTGTGTGTGTGTGTGTGTGCGTGTGTGTGTAAGGAAGGGATAGACGAAGGTGGTGTGTGTATGTATGTGTGTGTGTGTGGTGGTAGTAATATTGGCAGTGGTTGTCGGTGAAAGTGCATGTGTGTAGTTGTGGTGATGCTGGCTAGCGGAGAGATAGACAGACAGACAGACAGACAGACAGAGAAAGAAGAGGAAGGATAAACTGTTCTCAAATAATCGTATCTGCTTCTCATCCCATTATTACATTGCATCACAACGAACAACAACAACAACAATAACAACTGATCACTCAATATGATTATTTTTATACATATTGTAGAATGATAGATTTCCTACGCTCTTGTATAGTATAGTATGTGAGTTTTATGCATAAGGTGTATATATCGTGTCTTGGGGTCGATTCTTTGTGGGCGAGTGTAAATAAAGTATGCAGTATGACGAGTATAAGAGAACACATGTAGCAGCTCATATAGTTAGAACAAACAATAGCATATATATATATATATATATATATATATATATATATATATATATATATATATATATATATATATATATATATATATATATACATACATACATACACCTCAGTTGCATGCAGACAAATTGAGTTTTTGTGGTCTCTCTCTCTCTCTCTTTCTCACACACACACACACCGTACAATACAGTACAGTATGTTAATCCGAATCGGGCCAAGTGTATGTACTAACTAAGTGATACGGTATACCCACCCACCTATAGCCCGGCTCCTCTCTCTCTCTCTCTCTCTCTCTCTTTATTTTACAGGGGCCCGCACCGACCGAATACGAAGCAATGAAATTAATTATCCAGTAAAACACGCACCTGCACTTGCATTTGAAATATATGCTAATTTAATTTTCTCCTAAACATTTTGCTGCGTTCTTTTTTTGTTCATTGTTTTCAGGAGGAGAGGTAGAGCTGAGAATGTATATATATATAGGAGGTTTTGTTGGGGTTTGGGGTAAATAAATACGATGTGAAAATATACTCATTCTTAATCTTTTAGTTAAAAAATTTCAACCAGCAACCAAACTTGATGTTGTAGATTTTTGTTTGTCCTTATTTGTACTTATTTCATACTATGGTTTTATCAGTGTAGATATTATATTCTGTATTCAATGTATATAATTATTATAGGGTAACACATTGAGCATCTATCTAATTCGATCCAACCTGTCTGTAAATATTATGAAGAAAATGAAAATCCTAACATAATTTTTCTTAGTGTTTTAGAAATATAATTAATTGAACTGAATACGTGAAGGATAAACAGGTGTTATTTTTTTAAGGGGAGGATACAGTGTTGGTAAATCTGGAGCAAATTATTCCTCCAAACTAATCCAAGCAACAGGCAGCCATTATTTTTGTTCCTTTAGTTCTGTTTTCTGGCATACTTTGGAGGAATCAAGATGCTCCAATGTACCAAAAGTATACTCTACCCTTAAGTACAGGTATGAATTTAATCCCAGCCAGCCATGGAATTCTTTTAATGTGTTTTCAAAATTAATGTTTCCGATGATTTTTTTTTTCTTATTTTTTTCTGATTTTTTTCTCATCCTGTTTTCCTCCTTCTGGATTATTCACTCCGACTTTCATTTTATAATTTAAGAACCATAACGTTGCGCCATGTGGGACCAAATTTCCATAATGATTTCAGATTACCATTAATTGCTTTTGTGGGTGCAGATATTTTTTCTCGTCCATTATATAAGTCGGTTTGAATCTTGATGCTGTGATTCTGATATAAAGTAAAAAAAAAAAAAAAAAATTGAAAATACTCCTTAATTATGATAGACACACACATACATACATACAGACAATGAATCAATGACTGTAACTAAACCATTTATTTCTCTCTCTCTCTCTCTCTCTCTCTCTCTCTCTCTCTCTCTCTCTCTCTCTCTCTCTCTCTCTCTCTCTGTCATACACACACACACACACACACACAAACCGGATACACTCATATCAAACAACGATGTATTAAATTCGCTGTAAAAAGAAAACAATCCTAATTAGTCTAAGTGAAGGCCAGCCAATGTTTACGTTCCACTCCCACGCTGACCGAGACAGACAGACCAACCGACCGACTGACTGCTTCGGGCGGACACTAATTTCGGCTCTCCATTTATTTGCCCTATAAACAGTAACTCGAAGCTATACATACATTTATTCTATAGACTTTATATATCTGGGAATGATCAGGAGGACTAAAATTAAAGTATAAGTCGTTAATTAAATATCCTCGCTACTGAAACGAAAAAATAAAATAAAACAAATTGAAAATCATGTCCAATTTCGTTGTTCTATAAGTCAATATTGATTCCTCCAAAGTATATCAGGAAACAGGACCAGATAAACTAAAATAATGGTGTTCTGTTACCTGTAATAGCTTGGAGGATTCAGATGCTCCAGATTTACCAACACAAAAAAAAAGATAAAAACAATTCCCCTTAAGGTACAGTACAGCCACCTAGAGATTATTTTACTCTCTACACAGACAATACATATTATACACTAAATAAGAGTTGTAGATAGTGCTTGGTAAATATTGCTCTGACGCGATATAGGCCACAAATCATTTCGAAACTTTTTAGTTGTTGAGCGTAAAGTGGGAAGTTTATGATATATATTTATTCTTGGTAGCATTAAGTGTTTTTGTGCAAGAGAGAAGCGACTCCCTGGATTACTGGCGATAAAGAAAATAAAAATAAAAGTAATAATATTAGTAATAAAAATAATGATAGTGATGATGATAATAATAATAATAATAATAATAATAATAATAATAATAATAATAATAATAATAATAATAATAATAATGAAAATAATAATAATAATAATGAAAATAATAATAATGAAAAATGAAAATAATAATAATGAGAATAATAATAATGAAAATAATAATAATGAAAATAAAAATAATGAAAATAATAATAATGAAAATAATAATAATAATAATAATAATAATAATAATAATAATAAATACACTTGAAATGTTTGAATCGTGAACATCCAAATTTTAAAAACCTTCTATAATTACCAGGTTATAATAATCCGAACCAGGTTGCCAAAGTTACAACAACCCTACGTAAAACAACAACAACAACAACACTATAATAACCTGTTTTGAATAATTGTGTTTGACAAAGCTGGTGACATGAAGATAAATATACCGAAGCTCACTCGAGGAAGGAAGATTATTTTAGAGTACAACAAACTTAGTGACAAGCCAACTACAACCACAGTCCTCTAAAGTAAACAATATATATTATGTGTGCGTGCCCTGGTATACGTGTGTGTGTGTGTGTGTGTGTGTGTGTGTGTGTGTGTGTGTGTGTGTGTGTGTGTGTGTGTGTGTGTGTGTGTGTGTGTGTGTGTGTGTGTGTGTGTGTTTTGTGTGTACGTGATAATTTCCCTGTGTGCGAATGTGATAATTTCATGTACTGTACTTGTGTGCGTGTTTCTGAATGAGTATGTGAATTTGTGTATGTATTTAAGTCTATGTTTACATGTGTGTGTATGTACCTATATACATATACATGTACACACGCACATAACTCGTACACACACAAGTGCACCTACAGATAGGAACACACACACACACACACACACAGCCTAGGCCAACACATAACATCAATCACGTACCTTACACAAACACCAACACCTAGGACAAAAACATGTATGTGTCAATACAAACCAAGAACATATATATTCACCAACAAACAAGTATATAGACCAACACATACACACACACACACACACAAGGGGCCTTAACTACCACCAACTGCCAGTATAGGAGTACACACACACACACACAACTACACACAACTACACACACAACTACACACACACACACACGTCAACATATCAGCCACGACTCCTGCGTCTTGAGCTTCACCCCCACAGCCGCCCCCGAGTTCCTTGTAATCAAAGAGTTTTTCCTAATTTCACAACTCCCCAGGGTGCTGCCAGTTTTAGGGTTAATTTGGCCCTGAAAGAGAAAGTGGAAAGAAAGGGTTTACCTCTTCGGCTCAACCAGGGGTGCCAACGCTATATACCACCGGATATATTTCTCTGGCTCAAGATGTTGTTATTATTTTTCTCTATTTTTTTTTTGTTATTGTTAGTTGTTTTTTTCTCTTCAATATTTTCATATGCTTTTTTGTTATTGTTAGTTTTTTTATTTTTCCTATTTTTCCTCTGCATTTGTTATAATTGTTAGTTTTTTTTATCTCTCTTCTATGTTTCCCCTTGTTCTTTTGTTGTTGTGTTGTTGATTATTTTTAATATGGTTATGTTTATTTAGGCGAGATGATTTAGTGAGGTGATATGGAAGTGCAAATAAAATATATCCTCCTGTGAGGTTTGTTAGATGGGGTTTGGTGTGATGAAATGAGGTGATGTTGTTGTGAGGTGAGAAGAGATATATAGATGAGGTATGTTAAACTATAGGGGGATATTTATTCTCGTGTGAGGTTAATGACATATTCTACAGGTCAATTAATTAAAGTCACGTTAATTAAGGAAGCCTAATTCTGTACCGTGTCTGTCTGTCTGTCTGTCTGTTGGCTTATGTCTGTCTGTCTGTCTGTCAGTTGGCTTATGTCTGTCTGTTGGCTTATGTCTGTCTGTCTGTCTGTTGATTTATGTCTGTCTGTTGGCTTATATGTCTGTCTGTTGGTGTTATTAAGGATAGAGTGTGCGATGGTGCCCGCTTCATGTTGACTGGATAAAATGTTGGCTTATGACTGTGAGGGTAATATGTTTCTCCTGGACAGGTTATATTTTCTTGGTGTGTGAGTAAGCGCAGCAAGGAGGACAGGTCGTGTTTCTTGTCTGCGATTTGGTTGGTCTCTTTCCTCTGTCCTTTCTCCTTCCCTTTCTTTTCTCCACTGGTCTCTCTTTCCTCTGTCCTATCTCCATCCCTTTCTCTTCTCCACTGGTCTCTCTTTCCTCTGTCCTTTCTCCTTCCCTTTCTCTTCTCCACTGGTCTCTCTTTCCTCTACTCCTTTCTCCTTCCCTTTCTCTTCTCCACTTATCTCTTTCCTCTGTCCTTTCTCCTTCTCTTTCTCTTCTCTACTGATCTCTCTTTCCTCTGTCCTTTCTCCTTCCCTTTCTCTTCTCTTTCCCCCTCCCTGGTCTTTCTTTATTTTTTTTTTTTTTTGGTCTGGTTCCTGCTTCTCAGTGATATCTCCCCCCTTTTCCTCTTCTTTAGTCCCTTTCCATTTTCCTTAGACTTTTACATCTGTCCCTCTTCCCCTCCTCCCTCTTTTCTTTCTCATCTCTTTGGTTTGACTTGATTTTCCTTCCTCTCTGGTCTCTTTCCTCTTACCCTTCCTTCTCTTTAACTTTTCGTACTATTTTCATTCTTCTTTAGCCTCGTTGCTTGCTCATTTCTCTCCTCTCCTACTTCCACTCTTCTCGGAAAGAGGAGAAAGGGAATTAAGAGTTGTTTGGCAGGAAAAGTAGAAGTTGGGAAGGAAAAAAGTAGTTAGGAGGAGTAGGGATGGAGAGAAGAAAGGAGATAGCATGGGTAAGGATATAGAATGGGAGTCGTTAGCTTCGGGACTGTCAGATTTGGGGTCGTCAGATAGAGTGGGGGGGCTTCTAACTACAGGGTCGTTTGGTTGGGGGTCGTCTTGTGAGAAGGTCGTTATGTGAGTCTCGTCAGATGGTGCATGAAGGTCATCCTGTTGGAGTTGTCAAATAGAGGTCGTTTGTTGAGGGTCGTCAAATATAGGTAGTATGTTGGGGGTCGTTGAATGGAGGTAGTATGTTGGGGGTCGTTGAATGGAGGTAGTATGTTTGGGGTCGTCGAAAGGAGATACAGTAGTTTGTTGGGGGTCGATAAATGGAGGTCGTTTGTTGAGGGTCGTCGAATGGAGGTACAGTAGTTTGTTGGGGGTCGTCATGTAGAGGGTTGTTGTCAAATATACATCGTCAGATAAGAATAAGTTGTTAAGAAAGCTGGAGAGAGAGAGAGAGGGAGGGGGACCTTCCTTCCTGTATGGGGTGACTTGGACTGACTCATTAACTCTGTGCGATCTGGGATTTTGGTTAATGAGAGACTGCTGGTGGCCTTTGATGTGGTGACCTTTTCCTGCTCCCCCGGTTGTAAACATTGCGATGGGGGTGGGGGAGTGGAGGGGTGGAGTTGGGGGTGGGGGGTGCCGACGATGCGTAGTGATTGGGGTAAATATCCAACTATATATATATTTTTTTTAGTTTATCTGCGCGTATCATTGGAGACGAGATGGTGATACTGATGAGAAGGTGATGAAGGGGAAAGGATGAAGGTGAGGAGATGGTGAAGGAGGTATAAAGAGGTGGAGGAGGGCCGGAGGTGGTAAATGGGGAAGGAGGTGACTTTAGGAGGTGTATATATGACGGTGACAAAGTGGTTGAGGTAAGGAGGTGATGAAGGTGAGAGTTAGTTAGTGAAGGCTGGGATAGTACCGAGCTGGGAAGAGGGTGAGTGAATCGCAGAGGTCCTAGAGAGGCGAGATTACTTACTTACTTACTTGCTTACTTACTTACTTACTTACTTACTTACTTATTACGTACTTACTTACGTACTTACTTGCTTACTTACTCGCTTACTTACTCGCTTACTTACTCGCTTACTTACTTACTTACTTACTTACTTATTACGTACTTACTTACGTACTTACTTGCTTACTTACTCGCTTACTTACTTACTTACTTACTTTCTTACTTACTTACTTACTTACTTACTTACTTACTTTCTTGTTTGCGTCCTTGAGGGTTCATCATAATATTTCAGGGTGGTAATCAGGTTCTCTCCTACGTTGAGTATATACATCCCTGCGGTGAGATGCATATACTTTCATAATGTATAATATATATTTTTGGGGGAAGAAACGGTGCAATGCCAACTTTTTAGATTCCTCAGTAATTTTCTACAAACATCGTCTGCACGCACTCCACCGGGCACAAGGAGGAGTTGGTAAAGAGGTTTTTTTTTGTGTGTTGATCCGTTTATGTGTCTTAGATTTTACCGCAACTTTGGTTTGGGGGAAACTGAAGGCGGAAGCTCACATGCAGTACAGAGAGTTTTGTTGACTTTTTTCTGAGAGAGGAATTTTTATTTTCATGTTTATTCTTCTACGATGTGATGAAGGCACAGACGGTACAACACACTCTCTCTACATTTATACATTCAGTTATTAAACACATTTTATCATTAGTAGTATCGATAAGTTTGCGGCCTAATTTATACTTCTCTATCTCCTCTGACATTGCAAAGTATCTATTCACATCCACGTTGGTTTGTCATTTCATTCTCAAAAGAATTTTCATATATTATTTTATCTCTTTAAGTGTTTACTGTGTGTTTGAATATAGTCAATTATTTTTCTTGTTGTATAGACAAAGTTTTCTATATAGGTGCGTGAATAAGGACATGCAAAGTTCCAAACACACACACACACACACACACACAAAACGCCTTCTCGTACCCACTTCTTCACTCTTCCTCTACCTTCGCTCTTAGCCACATATTTTGTGTTCTCCCCTACCAAATCATCTCTCTCTCTCTCACACACACACACACACACACACACACACACACACACACACACACAGTCTACGCTCTCTCCTACCCACTTCTCATTTTCACCTTTCCTCTTTCACCCACAATTTCTCAGAACCCACACCTCCTCTGCCACACTTTTGCCCACACTCTCTACAGTATATACACACACACTTTTTTCACCCACACTCTATTATATGCCAGTATATATATATGCCAGTATATAAATATGCCAGTATATATGAAAGTATGTGGGTAACAATACTTTCATTCACACTCTCACATCACAAACATGCACACACACACAACACACTTTTTTCACCCACACTCTCTCACCAGCTCTCAGTCTCATTCCGCAGCCCCTCATGCACTCACGTTCTTTTCTCTTCAACTTCGATCTACCCAAACTTCTGCTCTTTCAGTCGTTCAGTCGTTCAGTACCTTTTTCTTTTCCTTTCTCTGAGTGAGACTCCATTCTTTTTGCCTTTACATAATTATGGATCATTTTGTTACTCTGGTCTTCACGTTTCTTTTTATTTCATGTCCATTTGATTTATCATTATTTTAGCATTTTCGTCCACATTTCCTCCCATCTAGTCATCCTCATTTTCTTTTCTCAATCTTCTTTTCTTCAACCCTTGTCTTGTTCTGTTTGTCTTGCTTGAATGTTTGTTTGTTTGCCAGTCTTACTTTTCTTCTTTTACTCCCTTCGTCTCTCCTTCTACGTGTCTTTTTGTTTGTCTGTTTTTCTTCTTTCAATCATCTCATCTCTACTTTATTATGCTTTCTGTCTGTCTCTGTCTGTCTGTCTGTCTGTCGATCTATCTATCTGTCTGTCTATCTATCTATCGTAATATACTGTTTTATGTCTTTCTATCTTTTCGCTCGTCTGTGTCTTCTATCTGTCTATTTCCCTCTCCTTCCTTCACTCCCTCCGACCCTTCCTCATCACTACACACACTGGCCCCCTCTCCTCCTACACATACTGCCCCTCTCCTCCTCCTACTCTGCTCCCGAGATACTTCCCCTTAGATGTGAGTTGAACGAGGCTCTCCCAGTTCCTCCCTCCTTCCTTACGGCCGTCTCTCGCCTATCTCACTCGCGCCCCTCTCTTTCCTCCTCTCCTTGGCTACACGATTCTTTCTCTCATTTCTTGTCTGTCTGTCTGTCTGGCTGGCTGGCTGGCTGGATAACTGACTGACTGACTGGCTCTAAGTCCTTTTACATATATACAGTATATAATATATATATATTTTTCATGATTGTGTGAATAAGTTTTGTCTTACTGTCTATGTCTTCCTATTTATGATTCCTTTTATTTTCATTATCATTACATTCTTCCTCTCTTCCCTCTCTCCCCTTTTATTATTTTTCGCTTCCCTTCATTCCTCCCCCCTCCGTTTTCCCTCTTTTCCTCCCCCTCCCTCTTCCCTCTTTTCCTCTCTCTTCTCCCTTCCTTCCTTCCTTCCCAGTAGTATTTCTGCCTCCCGTCTATTTTCGAGGTATTCTGGTAAGCTTTCCCTCCTCCTCCTCCTCCTCCTCCTCCTCCTGGCCTCGTACTTGCTGTCTTCTCTGGTCTTCATGGCAATACATAGAGCCAATCTGTCGCTCCATCTCTCCCTCGTCCAACCTTCAGCCTCCTTTGGATTTGACACTACCCGACCTTTACTGTCTCCACCTGTCTCTGATCAGCATCTCTCTCTCTCTCTCTCTCTCTCTCTCTCTCTCTCTCTCTGTCTCTCTCTCTCTCTGTCTCTCCTCTCTCTCTCTCTCTCTCTCTCTCTCTCTCTCTCTCTCTCTCTCTCTCTCTCTCTCTCTCTCTCTCTCTCTCTCTCTCTCTCTCTCTCTCTCTCTATATATATATATATATATATATATATATATATATATATATATATATATGTATATATATATATATATATGGTAGACAAAGATCGTAATACTTTCTTCTGATTTACTATATTCATTTCTTCATTTCCTATCTCTCTGTATATTCATCACACGTCCTCTGTTTTTTCCGTCAGTTGCCGTCTCTTCCAGCTGTCTGCCCAACCCTGGATTTTTAGTCCCAAGTGAGTGTCGCGGGGAGCCGGCTGGTAATTACCCTGGAGGAGCAGCTGCTGACCGGAATGAAGCTCAATTAAAAATCGATGCGCCATATCAGGCAGAGTCCCGGAGTCCCTCCCTCGACCCTCTCTTTCTCCTCTTCCTCCTCTTCCTCCTCCTCTTGCTTCTGCTTCTGCTGCTCCTATTTCTGATATTTATTATGC
>JAWZYT010000310.1:0-5000 GCA_034508575.1 Petrolisthes manimaculis
TGTTATTTATAAGAGTAATTAATATGATGGTGATGACGTTACAGAGATGATTAATTAATGGTGATGGCTTGGTTGTTGTTGTTGTTGATGATGGTAATGTTTGAGGAGAAGAATTTAGGATGTGAGGCAACGCTATACTGTTGGTGTGTACTTTCCAAACGGATCTTGTTGAAAAGTGGGAGTCTCTTTCCCGTGTGTGTGTGTGTGTAGATAAGTGAGAGGCCTTTACCTGTGTGTGTGTGTGTGTGTGTGTGTGTTGAAAATTAGGAGTTTCTTACCCTGTGTATGTATGTGTGTGTGTGTTGAAAAGTAGGAGTCTCTTACCTGTGTGTGTGTATGTGTATGTGTATGTGTGTGTGAGAAGAGGGTCACATAAATTTACATAAGAATGATTCGTCTGAGTCTTACACACACACACACACACACACACACACACACACACACACACACACACACACACACACACACACACACACACACACACACACACACACACACACACACACACACACACATGACAACTGGACATTTTTGGTTATAATACAAAACTGTCAAATCACGCCGTTCAAGGAAACCTGAACCTCGATCCATTCTGCCTCACAAGGAACGAAAAAATTATATATATTTATCCAGAAAAGAGAGAGAGTTTAGGGAGAGAGAAGGGGTTGAGGAAGGGAGAAGAGATTGATGGAGGAAAGAGGAGTTAGGTCGTAAAATAAGAGTATGATTGATTGATTGATTGATATTATGGGTCGTAACAGCGAAGTCATATGGCGCCCGGAGAAGAAAAGGTGATTGGGTGATGGAAGATAATGAGAGAGAGAAAGAGAGACGAAGAATGGACATACAGACAGACAAGAATATACAATAGGGTGTACCGTACTGTCATCCCTACTATAAAAAAATATAGGCTAGGCTATACTTGCTTGCTTGCTTGAGTCAACCCTGGACACAGTCATACCGAACAAGCAAGTGTGTCGTTACTACTGGACCGTGTGTGTGTGTGTGTGTGTGTGTGAATGAGAGAGAGAGAGAGAGAGAGAGAGAGAGAGATGAGAGGAGAGAGAGAGAGAGAGAGAGAGAGAGGGTAAACAAAACAAAAGAAAAGGTTATTGAGAATCACAAAGAAATGAAAGAGCGAGACATGGAGAAGGAAGATGAAAAGTGCTACAGTAAATATATGTGTTGTGTGACGACGATACAAGGTTACGAGGAAAGGATCTGAGAAGATGATGTCACTTAGAGAGAGAGAGAGAGAGAGAGAGAGAGAGAGAGAGAGAAGAGATGAGAGAAGAGAGAGAGAGAGAGAGAGAGAGAATAAAATAAATAGAGACGAGAAACTGGAATTGGGTGTGTGTGTAAGGAGATATGGGTGGAGGGGAGTAAAAATAGGAGGGGGGAGGGAAGGGGGGGCACTGCAGATGGGGAGGGGAGGGTAGGAGGGATAAGGAAGAGGGGGAGGAAGGAAGGGAGGAGAGAGAGGATGATGATGTAATTCCTCGCACACGTGAACGCCCTGCCCCCTTCTCTCCTCTCTCTCTCTCTCTCTCTCCTCTCTTCTCTCTCTCTCTCTCTCTCTCTCTCTATGCTTGCACCAGCCTTCTCTCACTCTCTCTGCTTCTTCCATGCTTGCCCATCCTCTCTCTCTCTCTCTCTCTCCTCTCTCTCTCCTCTCTCTCTCTCTCTCTCTCTCTCTCCTCTCTCTATCCATGCTTGCACCAGCCTTCTCTCACTCTCTCTGCTTCTTCCATGCTTGCCCATCCTTCTCTCTCTCTCTCTCTCTCTCTCTCTCTCTCCTCTCTCTCTCTCTCTCTCTCTCTCTCTCTCTCTCTCTCTCTCTCTCTCTCTCTCTCTTTCTTTTTTTATTGCTCACCCTTCCTGTAATTTTTTTTTCCATCCTGTAACGCCATCCCCTTCCTATTCTCTGCCTCCCTCATTTCCCTACCCCACCCCCAATCCCCCGCTCCCCTTCCCCCTCCCCCACACACACACACATATGTCGTCACTTCCCTCACTACACCTCATCTCCCAAACATTTCCTCTGCCCCCTCCCCCCCCCTCCCCCTGCCCCCCAACCCCCCTTTCCTTCCCGTCCTAGGAGTGAAAGAGATAATAGGTCTAAATAGAGTTTAATTCCCCTCCCCACCATTCACTGAAAGAAAATGTATGAGTGATTGGCGTGGTATGCGATTATATATAATTATGTATGTATGTATTATCTTAGGGAGGAAATTTAATGGTGTAGTTTGTGGGAAGTTAGTGTGGTGGTATGTGTGTGTGTGGATGATGGTAGTGGGCTGGTGTGTGCTGTGTGGATGATGGTAGTGGTGTGTGTGGATGATGGTAGTGGTATGTGTGTATGTGGAAAAGAAAAACTCATTTGGTGGTCTTCAATGAGGGACTAACTGTATAAAAAAGTGATGGAGATAAGTATTTTTTATATTATTTAATATATTGATAGTATTTGTACAACTCGTCTTGGATTACATTATATTAACCCTTAAAATTACTTACATAGGCGATACAAGGGAGGAGGTATATTTTCGTCAGGTTAAGACAATGGAGGTACTGTATGTATAGGGTTTATTTTAGGTATGTACCCTCAACTCCTTCTGTTGTTTTTGTTGGTTGGAGTGTTATATAGATGTTAAGTGAATGATATGGGTGTCGTGTGGTTTTCTGAAAGAAGTTCAAACACACACACACACACACACACACATACCACACACACACACACACACACACACACACACACACGACACACACACACACACACACACACACACCACACATTCTCTCTGTCTCTCTTTCTCTCTCTCTTGTCTCTCTCTTCTCTCTCTCTGTCTCTCTTTCTCTCTCACACACACATACAAGGCAAAAGAGGGAAGGGTAGATATTGGTATGTAGAGTGAGGTTACAGGTACAGTATAGTTGGCCCTGTGGTTAGTGTGCCAGGGAGGCCGTATATGATAGTCACAATATACTTGGTCATCACGTGGTGTTATACTTTTTATATACATTACTATTGGCAGCTGACGTTACCTCTCACCAGTTGCTTCTTCTCTTATAATTATTAAGGACCATGTGATCGTGTATACAAAAAATGGAGACTTCTGATTCCTCTCTGACCATGCCACAAAACAAGCTCCTTCCCCTATAAGAGGTGTTTCGTGGCAATATGTGCAGGACTTATTCATCTCCTAATTTTCTGACTACATCACAGGGTTCCTTAATAATTAAAGTGGGGATTCTCTTGTAGTGAATTAGAGGGCTACTGATTACTCCCTAATATGTCAGGAAACAGACCCAGATTGGCTAAAAGTAAGGTGAGGTTTTCTTATTTGTGAATTGTAAGATCTGTGATTCCTCCAAACTTTGCCATGAAACAAATCCCCCTATAAGTAACATTGAAGGTGTCTGTTTTCTGGTATAGTTAGGAGGAATATCAGCAGCCTTCCAAGTTGTGCCAATAACATATTTTCTTTCTCACTTTTGTAAATATTTTTTTATTCTGTAGGGTAGCCAGAACATACATACATACATACATTTACCAACTCCACCTCCACCCCTTTCCACTTCCTCTTCCACCCCCCACCCACCTCAACGAGAGAGAGAGAGAGAGAGAGAGAGAGAGAAAGAGAAATAAAAAAATAAAAAAATAAAAAATAAAATAACCTCGCTCCCTTCCATGTAAATTTTCTCTGACTTGGCAATCTCTTTTGGATAATGAAGTAATTTTGGCTGGGATTCTTTTGCGAGGAAAAAGTTGTTGGTTGGTTCAGATATCGGTAAAGGCAGCGATGGGTGACGATTGTAGTGGGCCAAGTTGGTGGAGAGATGTGTGTTGTGTGAGTTGTTGTGTTGTGTTGTGTAGTGTAGTGTTGTGTAGTGTTGTGTGTGAGAGTGTGTTAGTGTTGTGTTGTGTTGTGTGTGTGTTGTGTTGTGTTGTGTTGTGTTGTGTCTGTGTTGTGTTGTGTTGTGTGAGAGTGTGTGTGTGTGTGTTGTGTGTTGAAAAGATATGATGATTGTGTAAGAGAGAAGGAGGGTGGCAAGGCAAGAAGGAGGAAAGTAAGGGAAAAGGAAGGAAGTAAGGAAAGGAAAAGAGAAGGAGAGAGTTGGCATAAATCTCTGTATTTTGTGGATAGCGGTGTTCACATTTCTTTCCATTCTTCCTTCCTTCCTTCCTTCCTTCCTTTCCTTCCTTCCTTACTTCCCGTCCTTCCTTTCTTCCTTCCTTCCTTTCTTTTCTTGTAGTTTTTCCTTTTTTCATATCCATCCTTCCTTCGTCATTTCGTCCTTCCTTCCTTTCTTTTTGTTTCATCTCATATTCTTTCCTTCCTTATTTCTTCTTGTTTATCTCAGTATTCTTTCATTTCCTTCTTGTATTTCTCCTTTCCTTTTCTTATTCCTTGTGTGTATCATTCCTTCTCACCCTCCCTCCTTCCTCCTCTCGTCTTTCATATTTCTTGGTCATCCCTTCCTATCTTCCTTCCTTCTTCTTACTGCTTCTCTTTCTTTTTATCTCTCCCTTCTTCACTCCCCTTTAATCTATCTTTTGGCTATTACTGCTCTCTCTCTCTCTCTCTCTCTCTCTCTTTATTAACGAAAGAGAGAGAGAGAGAGAGAGATGAGAGAAGAGAGAAGAGAGAGAGAGAGAGAGAGAGAAGTGCATGAAGGAGGAAGGGAGAGAGGCAGTGTAAGGAGAAGGAAGGAGAAGAGAGAGAGGCAGTGGAAGGAAGGAAGGAAGGAAGGGAGAGAAGCAGTGGAAGGAAGGAAGGAAGGGAGGAAGGAAGGGAAGTAAACAAAGTACCAGAGACTCCTTCATCAAAGTCCCTCCTTCCTGTGTTGTTTGTTGTTGTTGTTGTTGTTGTGTTGGTGGTCCTGTTTGGGAACTTATTAAAACTACCCGGGCCAGAGAAGACTTAGAATTCAGGGGATTTTTTTATTATTATGTCTATTATTATTGTTGTTATTTTTATTTTTATTTATATATATATTTT
>JAWZYT010000310.1:10000-134977 GCA_034508575.1 Petrolisthes manimaculis
GACGAGTAAGGGATATATGTTTCTTGGCGTATATATTTAGGAGGAATCAGAGACCTACCAAGTCACCAACGTAACAATCTCTCGTTAATCCTTCCTTGTACGTCACTTTCCTTCTCTCTTGTCATTCCTTCATTCCTTTCTTCCTTGTATGTGACTTTCCTTTTCTCTTATTCTTTCCTTCCTTGTATGCCACTTTCCTTCTCTCTGTTATTCCTTCCTTCCTTGTATGCCACTTTCCTTCTCTCTGTCACTGTCATTCCTTCCTTCCTTCTATGTTACTTTCCTTCTCTCTGTCACTGCCATTCCTTCCTTCCTTGTATGCCACTTTCCTTCTCTCTGTCATTCCTTCCTTCCTTCTATGTGACTTTCCTTTTCTCTTATTCCTTCCTTCCTTGTATGCCACTTTCCTTCTCTCTGTCACTGTCATTCCTTCCTTCCTTCTATGTCACTTTCCTTCTCTCTGTCATCCCTTCCTTCCTTCCTTCCTTCCTTGTCTGCCACTTTGGTACCGTCACGAACCAACAAAAGGTCAGCGACTCTCCCCGCCTTTATTATTATGCCGTGTATCACCAAAAATAACCTTTACGTACACCTTCCTATGTTCGTCACCGTTCCCTTCCTCTCCCTTCCCACACACATACCCTCCTCCTCTATATAGCTAGCCCCTTTCTCCTTTCTTCGCCCCCTTTCCTTCCTCTGTCCCCTTTCCTTCCTCTGTTCCCTTTCCTTCCACTCCCTTCCCTCACACATACACATCCTTCTCTATATAACTAGCCACTTACTCATTTCTACACCCCTTTCCTTCCTCTCCCATCTTTTTCCTTCCTCTCCCATCCCTTCCTATCTTCTCCCATCCTTTTCCTTGCTCTCTCTTCACCCCAATTTCCTTCCTCTCTTCCCCCTCCCACCCCTACACGGCCAGAAAGACCTTGTAGCCTAGGCACTCAGATTGGAGAAGGGGAGACAGAGAAGGGAAGACAGAGAGGAGGGCCACCAAGCATACACAAAGCAAAACGAAAGAAAGAAAGGATAACAAAAGAGAGGAAGAGGGGAATGAATCAGGTCCGAAGGGTTGCAACTATACCTACATTACAGAAGACCTATTATAATTGTCGGAAGTGTGTGTGTGTGTGTGTGTGTGTGTGTTTTTTACCTATTTGTATCTTTTTTTTTTACCTATTTGTATCTTTACAGGATTAAGTCAAGCTCATAATGTCCCGAATTTTAAAACCCAATTATCAGAGTTTTCTTTTCGTGTGTGTGTGTGTGTGTGTGTACGGACCTACTTTTCCCCATGACTGTACAAAAGGTCCCCATGAATCATCACCCACCACCACCACCACCACCACCACCATCACCACCATCACCACCTTCTATATAACTCCCCAGCTGTCAACCTCATTTACAGTTTCGCGACGTACAGTAAATAAATAAAGTCTGCCCATGCAAGTACAGTACCCGTTTTACTAGGGTATCTGTTTACTCCCGTTCCTGTTTATGGTTTGGCTGGATTTGTTGTTGGCGTGGTGTAAAAAAAAAAACAAAAAAAAAACTGTGGGTCGGGTTTCGAGAACGGTATGTGGGGAAGGAAGGTCCTGACCAATAGGACATTGCGTGATCATGACGTCACGATCCAAAATGGCCGACCGGGGATGACACAACAGCCAAATGGGAAGGAAACTCTTTGTGATTGTGTCGTGTGTGTGTGTGTGTGTGTGTGTGTGTGTCGTAATTCGAACCTTCCTGAAGATAATACAATTTGTCATTCATCGTGGTTATAAATAGAAATGATCACTTAGCCTACACTCTTTATTTAAACACCCTGTGATCGTGTATAAAAATTGGAGGCTTCTGATTCCTCCTGACCATGCCACGAAACAAGCTCCTTCCATATAGGCTACATAGGTGTGTGTGTTTCGTGGCAATATTTGAGGGACTCTTTTATCTCCAATATTCTGACTACATCACAGATTCCCTTAACCACACACGAGTGATGATAATAATAGTCGGTTCCCTTTCTTTCTTTTTATATCGGTGGTCATGGTTGGTTGTTGCGTGATTCGATGACGTCATTTGTTTACCAATGACGTCATCCCCACCACCAGTGCAGTCGACCTTACGAGGCGGATGAGGGAAAGTAAGCAGAAGAGGGGGAAGGAAGGAAGGTGTGTGTGTGTGTGTGTGTGTGTGTGTGTGTGTGTGTGTGAAGGAAGGCGCACTAAAAACAGCCTAGAAAAACGGACACACACACACACACACACACTTACACACACATATGTACAGTCTAGATCAAAACTCCTACAATTCGTCTGGTGAATGAAAGTGAGACATTATTTGAGTGATGTTTTATGAGTCTATAGCCAGAGTGAAAAAAATAAAATATAAAACAGGGAAGAAAATAAAGAAATCAAAGACAAAAAAGGAAAAGAAAAATCTCTCTATATAAAATGGAAGTGAGTCAGTGGAAAGGGCGGGACCAGATAGGAAAGAAGGAGAGACGGGAGTAGGAGGAAAGAAAGCGAAGAAGGAAGGAAAGAAGGAGAGACGGGAGTAGAAGGAAAGAAAGCAATGAAGGAAGGAAAGAAGGAGAGACGGGAGTAGGAGGAAAGGAAGGAAGGAGAGACGGGAATAGGAGGAAAGAAAGCAAGGAAGGAAGGAAAGAAGAGACGGGAGTAGGAGGAAAGAAAGCGAAGAAGGAAGGAAGGAGAGGAATGAAAAGATGTTAGACAAAGGAGAGTGTGAAGGATGTTGAGATTAAGGAGATTAAGGAAGTATTTTGATGGGTGCACAGTACAGTATGAAACGTAGTACACACACACACACACACACACACACACACACACACACAGGAAGAGAAAGAGACAGAGTAGGCCTTTTACATTGATTGAATTTGATGTTTGTCGCTCGTCATTCAATACACACACACACACACACACACACACACACACACACACACACAGAAAGAGACAGAGTAGCACATTTTCAGAATTTGAGAATGTTTGTCGTCATCACACACACACACACACACACACACACACACACACATTTATAACCCTGATAGATAGATGATTCACATAGTATACTTAAGGCGGCCAGTACTATCATATTTCAGCATAAAAACCCAGGGAATTTATCAAGGAGACGGCGCCATGGTATCTCCCTTCAGTGGTGTCAGGGCATAGATTGGGATGGTAAGAGGGTGATAGTGTGTGTGTGTGTGTGTGTGTGTGTGTGTTTGATGGTAAGAGGGTGATAGTGTGTGTGTGTGTGTGTGTGTGTGTGTGTGATTTGGGATGTGCTTCTCTTCTTTCTCTTTCTGTGTGTCATAATAATAATAAACAGTTTATTGTCGTATGTGTATATTGCATCAAATTCACAAAATATGCTCCTCCTCATCATCATCCTCTTTCTGTGTGTGTGTGTGTGTATGTGTGGTCTGGCAGCGAGGTAAGGTAGTATTCTGTTGGTGCCCCGGATTGGTGGTGTGTCAGTGTGTGTTACGGTACGATACTTTGTCCAGCCTCACCAACCGACCGAGTCTTTGGGTAACAAGATATAATAGTATAGGGGAGTTGGTTGCCGCTTTCAATATTAAACCTGTACCAAGAGGTTAGTTTAGTTTAGTTCAGTTAGTTAGGTGAGACGGTCGACACGGACGGTAGGAAGTGTTCGGTGCGGTCAAAACACACACACACACACACACACAAATCTTGGTCTAACTTTGTGTGTGTGTGTGTTTGTGTTTGTGTGTTTTATATATATTTATTTTTATTTTATTTTTTACAACGATACCAGTGGGAAGTTTCGTTAATATTATTATTATTGTGATTATTTTTTTGGTTTGAAAAGAGAAAAAAACATGTAACATCCATCAACTTTGCTGTGTTTTCGTAGCTACCGTTCAAGTAAAATAAATGATATATATGAAAAGTATAAAAATAAAAATAATTACCACAAGCGAACATTCACCCTGTCACTCTGCGTTTCCCGCCTATATTGAAAATCTTCCCAGGGTGCAGGAGTACTTTTTCGATTTTAACAGTGTGTGTGTGTGTGTGTGTGTGTGTGTGTGTGTGTGTGTGTGTGTGTGTGTGTGTTAAATTCCCTTTTTGCGCACATCAACCCTTTGTGTATTAAATGCCAGTGTGTGTGTGTGTGTGTGTGTGTCTGTGTGTCACTCAAATTCCCTTCTTGCCCACCCACACGAACCCTTAGTGAATTAAATGCCTGTGTGTGTGTGTGTGTGTGTGTGTGTGTGTGTGTGTGTGTGTGTGTGTGTTGGTTGGTCGGTATTGGCCCGGGCCTCGGTAACGGGCTTCATGAATCCTTATGTTCAGTGATGCAACGCAGATAGAAATGCTTTAGGAGGAAACTGTTTGAAAATATGTGTGCTTTTGGAAGAAACTGGATAATCTGTTTGTGTATTAAGTTGTTGGATAGCAAAAAACAATTGTGATGATAAAAGTGACGTTTAAAAATCACGTGAAGAAAAACCATATTTAAGGTGATGATATTCACAGTGTTGGTAAAGCTGGAGTATCTGAATCCATCCAACAACAGATCAACATTATTTTTTGTCAATTTGATCTTGTTTCATGGCATACTTTGGAGGCATCAAGGTGCTCCAATGTATGTATGTACCCACAGTAAACTATTTAATTAATTAATTGATGGATGGTGTTCATATATTTTTTTTCCAGTGTAGGATTCGCTTCAAATCCTTTTTATACTCGGTTTGGTCCACCCATCCATTTTCCTCATATTCAGCACACACACACACACACACACACACACACACACACACACACACACACACACACACACACACACACACACACACACACACACACACACACACACACACACACACACACACACGCACGCACACACACACACACACACACACACACACACACACACACACACACAGACAGACACAGATGCACTTGCAGATACAGACATTGTAAAACGAAAGAATAAATATATTACTTTTATTTATGATACGAAATGGTCATTGCTGCTTTGGACACAACATAAATAATTCATAAATGGAAGCCTCATCCACAAAGCTGTATTAATGTGTGTCCTCTGTTCTATTGACGGTATTAATTGTCATGAGGAGAGAGTGATTGACAGTAATAGTTGACAGCAGAGTAGTTGACAGGAGGGTGTAATTGTCAGGAGAGTGTAATTGACAGGAGAATGTGATTGACTGGAGAGTAGTTGACAGGAGGGTGTAATTGACAGTAGAGTGTATAATTGACAGTAGAGTGTAATTGACAGGAGAGTGTAATTGACAGTAATAGTTGACAGGAGAGTGTAATTGAGATTGAGTGAGTGAGTGAGTGAGTGGATATGGGAGTGAGTAAGTGCCAATATTTTAAGAAAAGAGTGACTGAGTTAGAGTGAGTAAATGATTATATATATATATATAGTAAAGAAAAAGAAATTGACTTAGTGAGTGAGTGAGTAAGTGAGTGAGTGGATTATGAGATTGAGATTATTAGCCCCTGTCTGTGTGTGTCTGTGTGTGTGTCTGTGTATGTGTGTGAGATACTACTACCCTATTGTAATCTGTTGGTTCTTAGTCATTTATGATTCAGAACGCTGATAGTGGCTTCCCTTATCTCCAGTGAGTCATGGAGAGAGAGAGAGAGAGAGAGAGAGAGAGAGAGAGAGAGAGAGAGACTATATATATGAGGGGAGGGAGTATCGAGACAATGGTAGAGAAAAGAAGTGAGGGGAAGGGAAGTTAGAACAAGAAAATACGAAAATAAATTAAAGGAAACTTGAAAACTAATTGAATGGTGAATAAATAATGTATGAGTAAACAAAACTAGAGAAATAAGGAGAAAATAAAGTTGACGAGGTAAGGAAGTGAATAAGGAAGGGAGAATGAAAGGAATAAAGGACATACAAACAACAAGAGGAATAAAGAAAGGAAGAGTGGAAAGCGAATGGATGATAAGGATAGAGAGAATATCATAGAAGGGTGCATAACGAATGAAGGAGAAGGGAACTGTAGTGATGATTATGAAGAGAGAGAGAGAGAGAGAGAGAGAGGAGAGAGAGAGAGAGAGAGAGAGAGAGAGAGAGAGAGACAAATGTGATAAGATAGACTGAATGAAAAAAAAGTAACAGTGAGGAGATAGACGAAAAATTATATATTGTTTTATCAATTATTGCAAACAGAAATAAAGAAATTGTATGTTTGTGTGTGTGCGTGTATAATGAGAGAGAGAGAGAGAGAGAGAGAGAGAGAGAGAGAGAGAGAGAGAGAGAGAGAGAGAGAGAGAGAGAGAGAGAGAGTGTGTGTGTGTGTGTGTATGTGTGTATGTGTGTGTTTGTGTGTGTGTCATCCTCAACATCCGTGAATGAGTGATAGTGTGTTTGCCAAATCAGAGGAGGATGGAGAGAGTGAAAAAAAACGAAGGATAAGATAAAACAGTTTCATCATTATAATTGTATGTATGTATGTATGTATAGGAAAACGGGACATACAAACAAATTCCAAGGAAAACGGGATGTGATGTCACCTATTATATCTTTATATGTTTGTTTGTTTGTTTGTTTGTTTGTTGTTGTCATCGTTTGTTATATTTGGTGATGTTGTTTGTTTGTTTGTTGTTGTCATCGTTTGTTATATTTGGGGTGTCGTTGTTTTTGTTTTTGTTGATATATTTCCTGTCATAACCATTTAGTTTTCTTCCATTGTTCTTCTTTTATATTCAGTGCTATTTAATATCAGCTGACATTCTTATTTTTCGAATTTTATTGTTCTGTGTTTATATATGCAAAAAAATAGGTACGAATTACTGATGATGTGTGTGTAGTAGGAAAATTATTGCCATGTAACTACGTATATTTACTTGGTCAAAATTAATGATAGTGTGTATAAGTAGCAAATTCAATCTCGTATCAAATCATCATACACCTAGAAATAATAAAATACAATGTGTTGTAAATTTTGTCTTGTAGTATTGTGTAGTAAGTTTTGTCTTGAAGTATTTATTTATTTTTGTCTGTAGCCTATACTGGAATGAGGTAATGACAATGTGTTATAATAATGTGTCTCCTTATTTGTCTTACAGGCCGTAGTGAGGTGTGAGGTTTGGTGATTCAACACGAGTCTAATCCAACACCATGGTAAGCTGACCTCTCTCTCTCTCTGTCTGTCTTGGTGTTAAATAATAATAATAATAATAGTAGGAATAATGAGCATATGTTTTATAGATGAATGTGTAATAATAATAATAATAATAATAATAATAATAATAAGCACATGTTGTAAAAATGAATGTGTAATTATAATAAATGATAATAGTAATAATAATAGTAATAATAGTAATAATAATAGAAATTATAATAAAAATTAGAATAATAATAAGAACAATAATGATAATGAAATAGAAATAATAATCAGTTATGTTGTAAGGATAAATGTGTAATAATAATAACAATAATAATAAGCATATGTTCTATGCATGAATGTAACAGCTTTGTATTTCCATTATTGCTCTCTCTCTCTCTCTCTCTCTCTCTCTCTCTCTCTCTCTCTCTCTCTCTCTCTCTCTTTGTGTGACCATTGGTAGGGGAGGGATATTTATATATAAGTTCTTTATGTCAGTTTGTATCCTGCTGTCCTCTGTGTATTCGTCATCTATCTTTGTGTCTGGTATATAGGATCTCGAAACAACACACACACACACACACACACACACACACACACACACACACACACACACACACACACACACACACACACACACACACACACACACACACATATTCTTTCCATTTCAATGTATCGTTTTGTTTTTGTTTCTGTTTTTGTTTTCATAATCATATTTTGGCGCCCTAAAAAGACTTGATTGACGTAATCAGTCTGGTATGTTTAGATAAATAATAATCAAAGTCATATTATCATTAGGTGGGTGATAGGATAGTAATGGCAGCCTTTGACGTATTCAGGCTATGATAGTATACTGTAAAATTATTATAGTGTTGGTAAATAAATCAATCTGGAGCTTCTGATTCCTGCAAACTATATTCCAAGCAACAGACAGACCAGCCACCATAATACTTTGTTAGTTAATCTCTGCATGTTTCCTGACTTACTCTGGAGGAATCAAGGTGCTCCAATGTATGTGCCAAAGTGAAGCCTGGGTGTTATATAGCAAGGCCACACACAAGTTATTCAGGGGTTTATACACTTTTGGCAAATTTGGAGCAAAAGATTCCTCCAAACTTTTCCAGGCAATAGGACACTATTATTTTTCTTCATCTGGTCCTGTATCCTGGCATACTTTGGAGGAATTAAGACACTTCAATGTACCAAAAGTATATCACCCCCTTACGAGTGGAAAGATACGAGTTAATTAAACGAGAAAATCGGCTAAATAAACAAAAGGAAATAAAATAATATAAAAGTCATTTGGTGTAGAACTTTCAACTCTCAAACTGGAGGACTGCTGATTCCTCATTATTAAGGTCGTAATTCTTTTTTGGTACATTGGAGCGCCTTGATTCCTATAAAGTATGCCAGGAAACAGGACCAGAAGAGAAAAAATAATAATGTTTAGTTGTTGCTTGGAATAGTTTGGAGGATTCAGTTGCTCCAGAATTACCAACACAAAGCTTAACTTCCCCCTTAACCCATAGGAAACAAATCACCTCATTGCTACTGTGTACTACCAATAGGGGACCTGCTGTTTTGTGGCACAGTTTGGAGGAATCAGTAACCCTCCAAACGACCCTCTCAAGTCAACTCATTATTTCGAGTAGTTAGTTATAGTTTGATGACACCGTTTTATTTGGAGGAATCAGTAGCCCTCCAAACGACCCCCTCAACTCACTCACTTCGGGTAGAGTTGGGTTCGTGTTGGTGAGTCAGAGTGAAGGCCAACGAGTGAGTCAGTTGTTGGTAGGTGGTCATGGATGAGTCATTGTGTTGCCCCCATCCTCTATCGATTCACTTCTACCGTCTACCTACGCCAATCTACACCTCATCTACCTCACGCCATGCAGGAAGGAAGGAAGTAGAGAGTAGAGTGACCTTAGAAATAGAGGAAGGAAGGAAGGAAGGGAGGGAAAAAGGAAGTAGAGAGTAGAGTGACCTTAGAATGGGAGGTATAGGACGGAAGGAAAGAAGGAAGGGAGGGAGGGAGAGACAGGGTAGTGAAAACCTAACCTAACTACCCTAACATAACCTAACTTTAGAGAGAGAGAGAGAGAGAGAGAGATAGAGATAGATGAAAACTTAACCTAACCTAAACTAACCTAACCTTACCTTAAAAGGGGAGGAAGAAGAAAGAGAAGGAAGGGAGGGAGAGGAATTAGTGAACATTAAGGAGTGGGATGGGATGGGATTGAGTGGGAAGGTAAAGGGAGAAACAGCGAGAAAAATAAGGAGAGATAATTGAAAAGGAGAAAAAAAAAATGACAGTTAGGCCTAAAGAGAAGGAGGAGGGAAGTGAAGAGGAGAAAAAATTACAGAGGAAAGGGGGAGGGGGAAGGAGGAGGAAAATATAGGGAAGTGAACAGATATAATTATTTTTTACAGTGTATAGGCCTATTTCCTCCCAACCTACATTACAAGGCCGACTGAAAAATGTATCATTATCATCATCTTCATTATTATAATCATTATCATTATTATCATCATTATTATATATATGAGAGTGAGTGTGTGTGTGTGTAAGAGAGAGAGAGAGAGAAAGTGAGAAGTGTGTGTGTGCGAGAGAGATAGTCGTAAGGGTGAAATTCGTACCCAGATAAATGCCCCCTTCACCCATAAACCGAGTGGAGATTTCAGCAGTTGACAATAGACATCTCGTGGGCGGCTCGTCGTCAAATAAATTAATGAGGTTATGAATATTGATGATGGATAACACAGTATGGGTCCGACCACCTCCAAAAAACCTTGTTGATATTTTAAGAACAGACATATATAATAAATACCCTTTAATTAAGACGGTGCATAATAAAAATGTCACCGGTGATATCGTTTTAGAAGCACTCGACTTTGACCATCAGTATTGTGTTGTAGTTTTGTATTAATGTCGTGTTGTGTTGTATTTTTGTATTAATGTCTTGTGGTGTAGTTTTGTATTGATGTCGTGTTGTGTTGTAGTTTTATATTAATGTCGTGTTGTGTTGTATTTTTGTTTAATATGTTGTGTTGTAATTTTATATTAATGTGTTGTTGTGTTGTTGTTGTAGGTGGCGCCGGACGAAAGCATCAGCAGGTGTGAGGGTGGGGGTAGCTGACGACGTGGTGGCAGCAGAAGGCACCCACAGCAGCAGCAGCAGGAGGGATAGAAAAAGAAGCAGAAGCAGAAGAAGCAGCAGTAGTAGAAGGAGGAGGAGGAGGAAGAGGGAGACGAGGAGGAACAACATTAACAACAACAGAAGAAGAAGAAGTAGTAATAGTATCAGTCATGGAGAAGATTAAAGTGTTGACGCCTTCCAAACTCTCCATGCTGGTCAGGAGCGACAAGGTGAGAGAGAGAGAGAGAGAGAGAGAGAGAAAGAGAAAAAGAGAGAGAGAGAGAGAGAGAGTGTGTGTGTGTGGGGGTGCAGGGGGTGTAAGAGAGAGAGAGAGAGAGTGAGAGTGAGTGAGTAAGTAAGAAGTGTGTGTGTGTGTGTTTAAGAGAGAGAAGGAGAGTGAGAAGTGTGTGTGTGAAAGAGAGAGAGAGTGAGAAGTGTGTGTGTTTGAGAGAGAGAGAGAGAGAGAGAGTGAGAGAGAGAGATTGAGAGTGAGTAAGAAGTGTGTGTGTTTAAGAGAGAGAGAGAGAGAGAGAGAGAGAGAGGTAGGGAGGGAGGGAATAGTTGCGTGGTAATGAGTGGCATGTGGGATGGGTGTGGGAGGAAGTGTGTGTGTGTGTGTGTGTGTGTAGTGATGAGGGATAATTGTAAAGGATGGTTTGTGTGTGGTGATGTGAGGGTGATGAGTGATGGGGGAATTTAGTGGTATATTGTACTTGGCCTATATATAAATTTTAGTGGGTGGTGAAGGGAGAAGTGTTTATCATTATATTATGTGTTGTCATAGAGAAAATATTCAAACTAGTTTATAAACTATATAGATGCAGATATACTCATGTTTATCACTGTCTCAAAACTCACTACCAATGCTATAAATAGAAAAGTTACTTACTGACGGTTTCCTGATAATAAACATGTATATTTTCCCAAATTTTCAAAAGTCACACTACCAAAGCTATGAATAGAATAAATAGTCATTGAAACTTTCTGGATGCAATATATTCATTTTCATTGTACCGAAGTCTCAAAAGTCAAAACCAGTGCTAATGAAAAAGATAATGAGTCTAAAATGGAACCCTGTTTTATTTTTTTAATCTCTCGTTTCGGATAACCAACAAACAACAAACAACAAACAAACACAGGCGCTGATTATAGACAGTCGGACCTTCTGTGAGTACAACACCTCACACATCATCAACTCCATCAATGTCTGGTCCTCCAAGATTAGGAAGAAGAGGCTCCAACAAGATTCGGTGAGTTTACTGTGTACTTTAATCATTCTACATCATTATTTAAGGCCCCAGTGATATAGCCAGAAAATTAGAGGTTAATGAATCCTTCAAACATTGCCACGAAACACCACCTATACTGAAGGAGCTTGTTTTTCGTGGCATAGTGAGGAGGAATCTGAAGCAACCTAAAAAAAAATAGTCTCATACACGATCACAGGGTCCTTAAGGGGATGGTATACTTATTGTAGGCTTCACTGGAGTGCCTTGATTCCTCCAAAGTATGCCATCCAGGATATAGTACCAGATGGGAGAAGAAATATAATGGTATGCTGTTGCTTGGAATAGTACGGAGGAAGAAATTAGTTGCTATAATTTAACACCACTACTTAACAGCTCTGGCCATGTGTGTTTTTTTTTTTTTTTGGGGGGGGGTTCTTAATTTTGTTCTGCTTTACATCATCATCGCCATTACTACTTAATTAATTAATTGAATAAGTTCAGAGATGATTCATTCCCGTGATTAGAAATTTTAGAGATGGTGAACAACTCCTGTCTGTCTGTCTGTCTGTCTGCAGTTGATTAATTTTACTGTTGAGGAAGGAGAAAGTGCAAGAAAACTATGGCTATACTATTATGTCAACATCTTCTCCATCACTCAGAGTTCAACCAACCAATCACGTTTCACCATACATTGGCTCTGGGTTCATAGTGATTCATTCATAAAGATACGAACAAGGGCTTAATACAAAAAACTGCCAGATGTTGCCATAGACAGCCATACTTTTCTTGCACTTTCTACTTGCTCAACTGTACAGACGGATGTGACCCCCACGTGTGTTTCCTGCCCACAGACACGAAGGGGTTTGTTAGTGTTTGTTTAGTGTTGTCGCCTCATCAGTTTAGCACAAGATATGAGTGTGGATACGTCAATATAATCAAGTATTAACCTACCCCAACTCATCCCAATCCAACCTAATCTAATCTAATCTGCTCTAATCTAGTATTAACCTAACCCAAACTAACCTAACCTAACAATACCAAACCTAGTATTTACCTAGCCTAACAATATATACACGTGTGAGGTGAATCAGTGTCTCTCATTCATCCTCTGTTTACTTAACATGTTCTCTTGAAGACAGGTGATGCTATCTTTGGCTTCCCTGGCTGGTGAATCAAGGTCTTGGGATCTAACTATATCTATGGTGTCTTTACAAACACCTGCCCCGGTACATCTGCACTTGCTTCCACTAAAGGCCAAGCATGGGCAGGTTAAAGGAATATGCTTGCTCTTCTCTCTCTCTCTCATACCTACATGGGTCTGCATACACGTAGTGTACATACATACATATATATTTTATTGATAGAACATGTGTCACTAATGTTACGCAGCCAACGGTATGGTAAGAGAACAGTCAGTCGATTTACCAGTTAGTCTATCAGTTATTTATTTCATTTTTCATTCATTCAGTTAAGTAATCCATCTATCCATCGGTGAACCTTTTAATATTTATCTTTCCATTCATCCAACCCACCAACCCACCCACAAACCAACCAACCAACCAAACCACCCACCAACTAACCAACCCTCTTACTCACTCCTCATTGTTTTCAGATCTCAGTACACGACTACCTTGGCCAGGCGTGTCAGCTGCCGGACTTAACCAGTGAACTAGATATCATTGTGTACGACCAGAACGCCCCCTCGCTCTCAGCCATCCCACAAGACTCCTTCCTACACGTCCTCCTCAATAAGCTTGGTCGTGCCTTCCCCCGCGTCTACCTGCTGGCTGGTGAGTTGACCTGATAATTATGACTTGCTTTGATTGGGGATGTTTTTTTTGTTGTTGTTTTTTGCGACTAGACTTACCTAACTTAACCTGACCTAACCTGATTTGATTGGGAGATATTTTTCCTGCCCAGACTTACCTAATTTGATTTGACCTGATATGACCTGATTTGATTTGGGATGAACTTTTTCCTGCCCAGACTTACCGTACCTAACTTAATCTGACCTGATCTGATTTGGGATTAACTTTTTCCTGCCCCTAGCTTGACATGACTTGACCTAAACCTATCCTACCCATCCTAATCTAACCTGACACGACTTGAACTTATCCTTCTCAGCCTTACCTAACCTGACTTGACCTGAAATTATCCTTACCAGCCTTGCCTAACCTGACCTGACCTAAAATTATTCTACGCAACCTTATTTAAAACATAATCTACTTAGCCTAACCTAACCTAATTTTCCCTTGCGTTTACTTACTGACCTGTTACTGCGAACAAACCAACAACATAGAAAGAAAAGAAAAGAAAAGAAAGGTCACACCATGGAATTGACATCTCTAAAACATTGTATATTATTGATGTGATATCCATAGACAAGGAAACAGACAGACTGACAAACATATACTATAATTATCTACAAGTGACGTCGTTGATGGAAATAATACGAAGCGAAATTGTTGAGATGAAAATGTTTATAGTGTTTACAAAGGATTTAAAGCGAGTCTATAGTTCAAATACTAATTATATATTCTCTTTCTCTTTTTTTTTCATATGAACCTCGCCTGGAAATCAACAAACCAATTCCACAACCTTCCCTAAAATGAAATGACCATCCCACTCGTAAACAATGACACCTAACAACAACAACAACAACTACTCACCCTACCTACTTACCCACCTACCACTACGACCACCACCAACCAACCAACCCCCCAAAACTCGTACCTTAAAATCCCGCCACCTACAACAACAACCACAACAACAACCTTCTCCTCCTCCTCTTCATGTGTGTGTGTTGGTAGGAGGGTTCTTGGAGTTCCAGGCGAGATTCCCAGAGCTGTGTGAGGACTCGAGTCAAAAGTGTACCCCTCTGACCACCCAGTCCCAACCATGTATGCCCGTAGCCAATGTGGGACCCACCAGGATACTCCCCTTCCTCTACCTTGGCTCACAGCAGGACGCCAACAACAGACAACTCCTTCAGGTATGTTTGTATGTCCATCTAAGGTACTTCACACAATATCCTTCGTCTTTTGTTTATTTTTTCTTCACATGGTTAGGTTCAAATTCGCTCCACCTTCCTTCCTTTACCTTTCGCCTCACATCATACAGGACGTCAACAACAGACAACTCCTTCAGGTATGTATGTATGTATGTATGTCCATTTAGGGTCCTTCACACAGTTTCCTTCGTCTTCTGTTCATTTCGTCACAAGGTAAGGATGAGATTCCACCACATTACCAACATAAGACAGACAGACAGAGACATGTAGCTTCTTCAAGTATATATATTTGTTGCTGAGGTTATAAAGGTTAATTGGTTGATGGTCCGTCACTCAAAGCAAAACAAAGCAAGGCACACGTTTCCTTTATCTCCAGTTTAGGTAATGTAGAGTCGGCCTCCTCAGGAATTCGTATACACCACTGTGACATCAGAGTTTCGTAACAACTAGAAAATTTAGTACATTCATTTCTATAACACCACTGTGACACCGTAACAACTAGACAATTTAATACATGAATTATCTAACACCAAACTTTTCTTGTAATGTGTTATTTGGGTAATACTTGAAACAGTCAGCAGATCAATGCCTACGGTACAGTATGTATGTATGTATGTGCAGAATAAATATATATGCTAGTATTATTTTAACTATTGCTCTGTTTATGAATTTCTGAGGCCGATTGTACGAGAATATTTTAACATTAACATTATTACGAGGCAGAATTCGTCACATGTTTACGTTTATATTCACAGGTAATGTATATATGTAATGTATGTAATGTATGTATGTATGTTTGTAATGGTTATTTTTTATCCTGAAGTACTGTATATTATTTTGCTACTACAAGAGGTGCTATGAATTTATTACCATACATATTTTTATAGGTCATGTGTGTGTGTGTGTGTGTGTGTGTTTATCTGTACAGTACATGTGTTTGTTTGTGCGTATATATAGCTGTGTTTACTTGTGTGTCGGTGCGTAGGCTATATTTTCATGTGTATGTGTATGGATGACTGAATGTACCCGTGTGTGTGTGTGTGTGTGTGTATGGACGACTGTGTGTGTGCGTGTGCGTGTATGTGTATGGACGACAGTGTGTGTACCTGTGTATGTGTGTGTGTGGACGACTGAGTGTACCCGTGTGTGTGTGTGTGTGTGAGTGTATGTATGAACGACTGTGTGTGTGTGTGTGTGTGGACGACTGAGTGTACCCGTGTGTGTGTGTGTGTGTGGGCGGACAGGTGCGCGTTGGGGCAGGTGTGTGTGGTAAGGGTGACTCACTCAGACCTCTCCCAAACATCTGTGCCCCCCTCTCCCCCCCCCCCCCCACTACGCACTCTCCTCCTCTTCATTATTATTATTATTATTATTACCATATTTTTATTTTTGTTATTATTACCATATTTTATTTTTGTTATTATTACCATATTTTATTTTTATTATTATTATTATTATTATTTTTATTATTATTTTTATTATTATTTTTATTATTATTAATATTTTTATTATTATTATTATTTTAATATTATTATTATTTTAATATTATTATTATTTTAATATTATTATTATTTGATTTTTTCCCTCCCTTCCTTCAATCTTGTTTTCTTCCTTTATACAGTTGGTGAATAATTCTGAATTATATTATATATATTTTTTTTCTTCTTCCTTCCCGTTTTTTTACTTTTTTTTATTTTCTCCTTTTCCTCTTTATCTTTTATGTCTTTGGCGTTGACTCTTCCTTTCTTCCTCCCTCCATTCCCTCCCCTCCCCTCCATTCCTTCCTTCCTTCCCTCCCTTCCTTCCCTCCCTTCCTTTCCTTCCTTCCTTCCCTCCCTCCCTTCCTTCCTTCCCTCCCTTCCTTCCCTCCCTTCCTTCCCTCCCTCCCTTCCTTCCTTCCTTCCTTCCTTCCTTCCTTCCTTCCTTCCTTCCTTCCTTCCTTCCTTCCTTCCTTCCTTCCTTCCTTCCTTCCTTACTTACTTACTTACTTACTTACTTACTTACTTACTTACTTATTTACTTATTTACTTATTTACTTACTTACTGTACTTACTTCCATTCTTCCTTCCTTCCTTCCTTCCTTTCTTCCTTCCTTTCTTTATTCTCCTTCCTTTCTTTCTTTCTTTCTTTCTTTCTTTCTCTCCATCCTTTCCTTATTTTGCGGCGCCTAATATCAATCAATCAATCCTTTCCTTATTCTATCCTTTATCATCTCATCCTCCATTTCTCCTGTTATTATGCTCTCTTACTTTCCTTTTCCTTCTATTTTCATTTATCTATCTATCCTCCCTTCTTCCCTCATCCTAGTTTCCTTCTCTCCTTTCCCTCTCTTCTTTATAATGATTCACCCTTCATCCCATTAGTCTTTCTCTCTCTCTCTCTCTCTCTCTCTCTCTCTCTCTCTCTCTCTCTCTCTCTCTCTCTCTCTCTCTCTCTCTCTCATTAATCTTATAAATGAAACCTAATCCTTATTTTCCTCTTCATTAACTTTTTAGCACACCAAGTCTACGGACATTAAAACCACGAAATGAAAGTCTTTTGTGGGACTTGAATTTATTGTCTTTTCTCACTCGCTTTATTTGTACGTCTCTCTCTCTCTCTCTCTCTCTCTCTCTCTCTCTCTCTCTCTCTCTCTCTCTCTCTCTCTCTCTCTCTCTCTCTCTCTCTCTCTCTCTCTCTCTCTCTCTCTCTCTCTCTCTCTCTCTCTCTCTCTCTCTCTCTCTCTCTCTCTTTTCTGCGACATTTACCTTGCTTTTTTTATAGTGGAAAGAAGTCATGCTTACATAATTATACGTATGAGTGTTTGATTACATGTACTCTGTGTGTGTGTGTGTGTGTGTGTGTGTGTGTTGGTGTGGGTCCATGACTCACACGTGCTAACATTGTACCTGTTTACTGCTGTGTGTGTGTGTGTGTGTGTGTGTGTGTGTGTGTGTGTGTGTGTGACTCACACGGGCTAATAATGTACCTGTTTACTGATGTGTGTGTGTGTGTGTGTGTGTGTGTGTGACTCACACGGGCTAATAATGTACCTGTTTACTGATGTGTGTGTGTGTGTGTGTGTGTGTGTCAGAGGAAGGTAGATGGAACAAATGTGTGTGTGTGTGTGTGTGTGTCAGAGATGCAAAAACAGAGAACAATCTCCATAACGGTGCTATACCTCTGTGACTGTGTTCATCTCACATACAGTCAAAGAGGTGTAATAATAATAATAATAAGGTAATAATAGTAATAATAATAATAATAATAAGGTAATAATAGTAATAGTAAGAAGAAGAAAACGGTAATAAAATAATAATAATATATTAAACTTCGTACTTGGTTACCAGCTAGGGTATTTGTGGCAGGTCATAGTAAGCCATTATTGAAGGATACAAGGCCACTAACTATATCATCCATATTATCATCGCTATGTATTTTAACCCTTTTACTCATTTCACCTGTAATGTTGTATGAAGAGCCGAGTTGACTCATACCACCTGCTCCCACGATATACTGTACAAATTAGTGTATGCAGATCATGGGTGCCCCTATATATATATATATATATCGGATTCAAACCCATGCATGGGTTGGTAGAGGCAGCATCACACACACACACACACACACATGCACTCACTCACACACACACACACACACACACACACACACACACATGCACTCACTCACACACACACACTCACTCACACACACACTCACTCACACACACACTCACTCACACACACACACACTCACACTTTATGATTTAAGAAATGAGGAAGCAAATTTAGTATCAAGGAAGCGAGCCAAGAGACTTTTTTTTTTTTTTTTTTTTTTTTTTGTGTGTGTGAATGAGTGAGTGAGTAAGTGAGTCAGTTGCACATGTTCGAAAGTAAATATATACATTATACTGAATTCAAAGGAGGCAACAAAGCTTTGGTATTGATAATGAAAGCAGCTTTACGCAAGTTAGGAGGCCCATAAACTTGGTTGCCTAAGATAAGCCTCTTTTGTGACTACATATATTTAATGATATTGTCAGTATCTGTTAATTATGAGGCTTAGAAGGACACACACAATCTTGGTAGGTATGCATTGGTTGGTGTCTTTGCTTTACAGTTTACACAGTCCCATCAACAGTTTTTTTTTCTCTCTTCATGTATACCTCATGTTTCAACCCTGTCGTATTTCAACCTCATGTTACAATCTCATTTTACACTCGTTGTCTCATTCCATTTCACATCTTTGACACCTTAGTATTTTGCACCACCTCTATCTTGTCTTTTTAATACTTTACTTTGTCTTTAGTATAAAATGTTATTATTTGTCTCATGGTGTTATTTAACCCTACGAAAGAGTTCCTATAGAAATATAATCTAACTCCACAAAGCATATCATGTTATCATCTCAATTATCTTACGGTAGCAGACACAAACGTCATCTCTCATCACTTCAGTAACAACTTCATCTTATCTAAATACTCGCCTCGACTTGCATCCTCACCTCACGTCACTTCATCTCACCTCAGCATGCATTACGACAGCATTGTATCACCTTATCCCACTTACATAGCCACCTCACCATATAACCTAATCTCTCCTAAATACCTCTCACCCAAACAATTTCACCTTACTTCACTACTTCCTAAATACCTCTTACTCAGACAACCACACCTTACTCCATATCCTCTTACATCCCTCTCACTCCACATCCTCTGAAATACCTCTCACTCTAAAAACCACAACTTATAATTGCATATCCTCGCCTCACCTTACCCCACCTTACCTTACCTTACCCCACCTTACCTTACCTTACCCCACCTTACCTTACCTTACCCCACCTTACCTTACCCCACCCCACCTTACCTTACCTTACCCCACCTTACCTTACCTTACCCCATGCAGGACATCAGGTGCTTATCATCCATCACCTCATGCCACTTGAACCATCACAAAGCCACTTCACCCAACCCAACAGCCTTACAACTCCCATCGAACCTCACTCCTCCCCACCTTATTACCACTTTACCTTACATCTACCCCCCCCCCCTCCCCTACAACCCCACCTTTCTACTTTATGATACCTACCGCTGCAATCGCTCCAACAGGGTATTATTCTTTATCTAAAGCGTTGTCTATTTTTATCTATTGCTTTTTCTAATAATTCCAAATGACATGCCCATAATTGACAAACCATTCACCATCAAATCAACTCCCCTTAAGGACCCTGTGATCGTGTATAAAAATTGGAAACTTCTGCTGATTCCTCCTGACTATGCCACGAAACAAGTTCCTTCCATATACTGTAGGTGGTGTTTTGTGGCAATGTTTGAAGGACTCGTTTATATATAATTTTCTGACTGCAACACAGGGTCCCTTAACCTCACACCAATTTACCTCGTCTTGCAATAAAACATCACCCCATTACTCACTCACTGACCATCTCTATCCCTCCCCCAACAGGACTACAACATCCTGTACGAGTTGAACGTAAGTGTGTCGTGTCCCAAGCCAGACTTTGTGCAGGACTCCCACTTCATGAGGATACCCGTCAATGACAACTTTAGTGAGAAGCTCCTCCCCTACTTCAGTGAGGCCTTCAACTTCATAGGTGGGAACAGACAGTACTTTGGGACACTGATGAGTAATGCAATACTGTAAATACACTACTGGGTAATTTTACTTGTCCATTGTGTACCAGTTCATTGTTGAAGTTATCTCATAAACTTGATATAATTTGCATCAGCATACAGTATTTGAAACTTAACATAAAGACCAACTTATAAATTCATTACCCTCATTCAGGTAGTATAGGATTATACTGTATATGGAAGTTTGCCATGTGAATTTGATTGAATGGAACTAGAATTTGTTTAGTAGCTTGGTACAGGGCATCTCAAGATGTATTACAGGGTACAGAATTTTGTGTGATATGTACCATACTATACTACTGCATGGTATTGTACTTGTACTGTATATGGTACACTCATGTCAACAGTATAGTTTAACCCGTAACATGAATAGAGCAGAGATAAAGTGAAGGAAAAAAAGAGCAGCTGTAATAATTTTCTCATGATTTGAGTAACAGCTGACGTGAATTTCCCCCGTTCCACAGACAAGGTTCGTGAGTCAGGCGGGTGTGTCCTGGTGCACTGTCTGGCGGGCATCTCTCGCTCGGCCACCGTTGCCATTGCTTACGTCATGAAGCACCTATCCCTGCCCTTTGATGAGGCTTACATGTAAGTCCAATCTTATCAATGGCTGTTATTGAGAGGCATAAATCCTTGAGATAAAGATTTATTAGTTCAATTTGTTGATTTATTTTATTCTAGTCAATTGTGTGGAAATATATTACAAGATAAAAAAACTCATTGTATGGAACAGTATCTTCCACAAATATTCAGAAATAGTTCTCCACTTATTCACATTTTCAAGTACATGTTATGTCCAATCAATTCAGCTCCTCTCTTTGTATTATTTTGACACTGAAAATAGGCTTTACATTAACAATGTAACTGGACCCTTTTCTTAATACAGTTCTGTATAACTGGAATATATTCTCACGACAGGTATGTCAAGACTCGGAGACCCACCATATCTCCAAACATAAACTTTGTTGGTCAGTTAGCAGAGTTGGACAGACAACTGAAGCGTGAGTCTGGTCCTCGTGATCCAGCCTCTGCCCCAATCATTTTCCGCTCCAATGAATCATCCATCTCCAGAAAATCGACAACTTTTGCATCAAGTTTTCTGGAGCATCACGCCTGCGCTGAAGTCCAAAGTGGAATACCCAAGTCCTTGAGTCTCAACCTTAAGTCCACTCTTGAGGCAGTTCCAGCATCACCCTCCTCCACTCCCCACACCCCCCCTGGCATGTCTCCAGCCACCCCCCGAACCCCACAGGACATGTCCCCGTCCACGGCCCTCGCAAGGCTCAGTTTTGCCTCTGCCTTGGAGGAGCTGCGTGATGATGGTCTCCCCATCACCTCAAAATGTCCCTCTCCTGCCACCCCAGTCACCCCTAAGACTGCTATCATCAGGGAGATGGGAAACACTCCGTCATTTTCATTCAGGAATCATCCTTGTGACTCTCCTAAACCTTCTTCCCCTTCTTCTTCCCCTAACTTAAGCTCTGTTTACAAGAGTAAAGAGGTGTCTAGTCGGACTAAGAGTGACTATAGGAGTGAAGCAAAAATTGGGTCCTTCAGAGAAAGCTTTACAACTAGTGATAGCAGTAAGAGTACAAGCAACAGTTTTTACACCACTGCCACATTCAGTGTTGGAAAGGAAAATGTGGAGGACAGAACCAGGCTAAGGGGGGAGGAAAGAGGCAATCCAGGTAGAAGGACAGTACAGGAGAGGGGGGAAGATTTAGGGAGGATATGGGTGGAAGACAGAAGAAAGAGCTTAGCAGAAATAGGCCGAGGGAGGGAAAAAGAAATGGATGAAAAAATGAGAAGATTATCAGTACCTGTTCAGTCCTCATTTACACGGCGCCCTCTTGATAAAGAAAGGCAAGTATCGGTGTGTGTAATTGATGTCAAGAGGGAAAACTCACCCGTCAGGTTTGTTCGAAGTGAACCTCTAATTGTCCGAGAAACACCAGTCATGGCAACGCCTTGTAATGTGAAACCTGAAGTCCGATCTGTTTTAGAAGTAGAGTTAGAAAATGGAAAACAGAAAGAGGAACACATCAGTATACCAGAAGAAACTCGGAGATCAGTGGAAGAGAGGAGATTCTCGAGAGAAATTGCCTCCATTCGTTCTGTCGAGGAAAAACAAGGAGGCACTGAGAAGTCAAATTTGGTAATAGAAAAGGATGAGAAGAAGTCTGCAGAAGAAAAGTCACACCGTCCACGAGAGGTCATAGTACCCATTCAAATAGCCAGGGAGAATAGACCACGTGTGTTGGAATTAAATATCTGCACTCCACCCAAGGAGTTGCACCCTGTACCAGCCACAGCCCCTGTTATTTCCTCTGCCACAGCACCAATCACAGCTGCTGCCCAAGTTCCTGCTACGGCCCCTGTCACTTCATCTGAATCCATCATAGGAACATGGTCACCTGAGAGTCCCCAGGAAGCAGCCATTGCACCTCCCCCAGCCACTCCATCCCCGAGTTCTCCTGGTGTACAGCAGAGTGATTCAGGAATTATAGTAGAGGAGACCAGACATTCAGACCTTCCTCCGAGCCCCCAGCGCCTCCCACGTTGTTACTCATCCTCGGAGACCCACCTCAATACCCGCCGGTTATTGGAACACCGCAACCCAGACTTCACCACTCGGAAGTGCTCCAGCTATGATGAAGTTGGTCGAGCCTGGCCCCATGCACTCGCACCTCATCACCATCATCATCATCATCAGCAACACAGTCCTCATCATAATCATCCATCAAGTGTGGGACGCGATAGTACCAACACCACTACACCAAACACCACCTGGCTGTGTCCTTGGGAGTTGGCTCGCAGTGACAGCGTTTCCACTAGTGGCTTTGGGTCGGAGATCTCGGACACCGACTTTGCTCACGATGATGCGCACTCCACCTCCACGCAAGACGATGCCCTGGGCCCATACGATGCAGTGTTTGCTGATGTGTATCCTGGGGAGAGTCAGCAACGCCAAAATCAACCTACCACACCCAAGACTCCACGGCCAGCCAGTCTGCCCGGGGTGACGGGTGCTTACTTCTCACAGTTCGAGGTGAGTTTTTGTATTTCTATGGAATGGTGGTGTGTTTGAGGTGCTGGAGTAATATTTTAAACTGTGGTATGATATTTTGATACTGTATATTCAAGGTTCAATGTAGGGAGTGGTGGATTTGTTTTTAGAATATTAAAGAATGTGCAATGATTAAATCATAATAGAATAATATCTAAATGATTATGCAGTGTGCAAGTGTAAGCCTAATTATATAGATGATTAAGAATTAGTCCTTTCACCTGAGATAATTTTGTTTGTGGATTTCAGTTATTTATTTCAAAATTGCAAGTTCACATACAGTAGAGTAGGAGCATGAGACCCTGACTGGGTTTCTATAACAATGTACAGCTCCGGACTGATCAATGGTCCACACTTCTTCCACCCTTGCCTTGGTGTGAGCCTCAACGGATATGGTATCACTGACAGGTGGAGGGGGGAGGGGAGAAATGTGGGCGGAGTTATATAGGGGGGGTAGCGTTACCAATGTTGAGCCATCCAGAAATTTGAATCCCGAACCACTTGTGATCATGGATGTGAACCACTCACTTGAAGGTGGTAGGAGAGGAGGGGTTGGGTTGGGGAGAGGGGGGTAAAGCTTCACCAGTGATTGAGATGGAGAGAATTATTGGATCAAGTAGCTAAATGTTTTCTTCTGTAATCTAAATCCAACTCTGATGCTGCATTCCATGGGATATTCTTTATTATTTGAAATGAATCCAGATTTTACCTAATATAATTAAGGGACCCTGTGTTGTAGTCAGCAAATTGGAGTTAAATGAGTCCTTCAAATATTGCCACGAAACACCACCTATATGGAAGGAGCTTGTTTCGTGGCATATTTAGGAGGAATCAGAAGCCTCCAATTTTCACACACGATCCCAGGGTCCTTAACACGACACCAGTTTTTTATGACTAATATATCAAGCGATGCACCACCTACCCAGTGTTAAGTTACATTTCAAGTAAATCCTTTATTTTTATCCTGTATCATTTATGACATTTTCTAAGAAACGTCTATTGTGTAAATGGTTACCAAAGGATAATAGTTATATAGTGTAAGATGTTAATTACCTAATAACTACTCCATCTGTTCTTCCTCACCCCGTCCTCCCTTATTCAATTCACTGTTTCCTCTCCCTCCATCCCAGCATTCCTTGCTCTCCATCTTACCATCATTCTGTGTGTTGCTGCATAATCTGTTAATGCGCAAACACGACCACAATAGAAATAAAAGTGATATTTGGTATGCAAATACAATCCGTTATATAAGACGAATATATTTATTACCTTTATTTATTTAAATGAGGTCAACATCTAGGCCAGCCATTCAGACGCCCAGTATAGTGAACCAATCACAAGATTTAGAGGATATTGTGTCACAACTATTGTTATTACTAATTAAAACAGGGAAAAATTGAAATCAGACATTTATTGGTTATTGTTTACATCTCCACAAGTCCTCGTCACGAAGCATTCAAACCCATAATCCAACTGGGTCTGTAGGCACCACACTGTAATTATAATAACCACAATTATAATAACTGTTAACTTATTATAACCTGAAGTTTATACTTCGACCTCACGTTTGCATTAAGCATGTGTAATATTTGTTTTGTTTTCTTATTATTATTATAAGCACCGATATATGTATTGCTTTAGACCCTTAGCCACGATGATATACAGTATATACACTATTTATATACACTTCTATGAAGATATTAAGGCTTGAAATACTGTAGATTACATATTTCATTTTATTACTCATCAATTTGTTGCTAGTATCGTGTTCAACCACCCTCCTTCTCAATGACAGCCTGCAGTCGCTCGGGCATTGAGGCACCATGCCTCCCCACTGTATAATATATATGGTTTTCCCCGAAAAATCTCCCACGGTGTTCTGGTGTGACGTAACAAATCTGCTGTGGTTCTCTGTCGTTCTGGCTCCCACGTGTTAACGATAGAACCTCATAGATTTTCTATAGGGTTCATATCGCAGTCTTAAATAGACAAATCTATCACCTGCAAATAATCATGAGCAGTAAACCATTCTTGAACTTTCCTCGCCATATGGATAGGGCATCGGTCGTGTATAGGACAGATAAGGGTGAGTAGTTGAAAAGAAATTAAAAACATTTAGAATATGTGCTTCATTATATTGCATTTGATCGATCTATTAAATAAAGACACTGTCTATTGTTCACCCCCGTAGAGAGATACTGATTATAATTATTATCCTTTGGATATTAAGCAACAAATAACGGAGCTGAGACAATTAATTTTCTGTCTTCAGCTTTACCTGTATTCTTTTCACCCCTCATGCTGGCAGTCCCCCTCTTTATCACCTCTTCTCGCCGTAAAATAAATACATTTCTACCTATATTTTTCAAGTAACTGGCAACCTCACACAACCTCCTCTCACCTGTCTTCTCTCTCTCTCACGTCCCCTTCCTTCCTTGCCTTCTGTAGTATTTTTTATCTTTTGTTTCTCATATTTTTAATCTTCTCATTCGTTCTTTGAAAGTTTTAATGACATAGGCCTTTCTCCCTTATCACCCATTGTCCTTCAAATTTATGCAAGCAAAAGGATATATATATATATATATATATATATATATATATATATATATATATATATATATGAAATGAGAGAGAAAGAAGGGGGGGGTATGGAGGGGCTGGTGGAGGAAGAGAGAACAAGAGAGACGCCAATAACCGTGGCTGTAGAGACGTTTTCTTGAAGATTTATGGTTGACTTTGGGCGAAGGAACTAATGGAGATGGAGTTCACATTAACAAACCTATATAATTAAGTATTGAATTTTATCATTGTCATCATAATATTATTATTTTCTACTCTCATCTGTAGGCTAATTAAGTATTGTTCGATATCAGCAGAACTGTAATGACATCAGATAGGATGGGTGACTATAAAACTTGGACATATGTAATGAAATGGCTATACTCAATGGTAAATGTGTTTCAACAATAATGAATATATTAAACAAAATTATGAGAACCACAATTATCCATATATTATATGTGAAAAGAATAATATTCTGTGGAACGGAATGAGACAATCGAATCTCTCCTGCAGAATATAGGCTTATTTCTGGTGAAGTGAAGGTTCGAGTCATGTGAACCACAGTTCCCTTTACACACACACACACACACACACCAATCCCACATCTTGTAGCTTTCGCAGGCTTACCAACCTAACACACGGGGGGGAAAATAACTTGTTCTACGTTACATATAGTGTATTATTGGATTACAAGTAAATTTCTGGCCATAACAAGGAAATCATTAACACGTAGACAAAGCATAATAAAGCTAGTTACTATTTGTGAAACATATGATAATCAGTGGTGACAACCTATGAGATGTCAGCCTTCATAACCCTACACATTTCTAATGACGAGTATTTATGTGCACACAAAAATATAAAGGATTAATTCAATAGAAGACTACCATCAGCATCTTGCTATTACTTTTAATACTAACTTTATAAAGATATTATTGCACCTAGTATTCCACAATATTTATATAATAAAACTCTTAATAGTGACAACATTAAAGTAAAATACAATATACAGAAATACAAATTCCAGTTCCATTTCTATAAAGCATTACATATTTGTCTTCCATTCTTCTTAGTGTTTAAAATTATGAATTTAGATGCGGCCTATAGGCCTATATATTACGTCTAGTTATCACCCACAAGACTTAATTATTAATGTTGGCAATCTTGCAAATCAATGTATTTTGAGAGCCAGAACTGTTACATATTATTCTCCCGACAAAGAGAATATATATGTTTGTCACCTTTGATTCTCCAGGTTTAATAAAAACAGTGGATTATCGGTAAATTTTTACTTAATAATTTGGTTATGGGTGATAAGAGAGAAAAGCTTATGTCATTAAAACTTTCAAAGAACGAATGAGAAGGTTAAAAATATGAGAAACAAAAGATAAAAAATACTACAGAAGGCAATGAAGGAAGGGGACGTGAGAGAGAGAGAAGACAGGTGAGAGGAGGTTGTGTGAGGTTGCCAGTTACTTGAAAAATATAGGTAGAAATTTATTTATTTTACGGCGAGAAGAGGTGATAAAGAGGGGGACTGCCAGCATGAGGGGTGAAAAGAATACAGGTAAAGCTGAAGACAGAAAATTAATTGTCTCAGCTCCGTTATTTGTTGCTTAATATCCAAAGGATAATAATTATAATCAGTATCTCTCTACGGGGGTGAACAATAGACAGTGTCTTTATTTAATAGATCGATCAAATGCAATATAATGAAGCACATATTCTAAATGTTTTTAATTTCTTTTCAACTACTCACCCTTATCTGTCCTATACACGACCGATGCCCTATCCATATGGCGAGGAAAGTTCAAGAATGGTTTACTGCTCATGATTATTTGCAGGTGATAGATTTGTCTATTTAAGACTGCGATATGAACCCTATAGAAAATCTATGAGGTTCTATCGTTAACACGTGGGAGCCAGAACGACAGAGAACCACAGCAGATTTGTTACGTCACACCAGAACACCGTGGGAGATTTTTCGGGGAAAACCATATATATTATACAGTGAGGAGGCATGGTGCCTCAATGCCCGAGCGACTGCAGGCTGTCATTGAGAAGGAGGGTGGTTGAACACGATACTAGCAACAAATTGATGAGTAATAAAATGAAATATGTAATCTACAGTATTTCAAGCCTTAATATCTTCATAGAAGTGTATATAAATAGTGTATATACTGTATATCATCGTGGCTAAGGGTCTAAAGCAATACATATATCGGTGCTTATAATAATAATAAGAAAACAAAACAAATATTACACATGCTTAATGCAAACGTGAGGTCGAAGTATAAACTTCAGGTTATAATAAGTTAACAGTTATTATAATTGTGGTTATTATAATTACAGTGTGGTGCCTACAGACCCAGTTGGATTATGGGTTTGAATGCTTCGTGACGAGGACTTGTGGAGATGTAAACAATAACCAATAAATGTCTGATTTCAATTTTTCCCTGTTTTAATTAGTAATAACAATAGTTGTGACACAATATCCTCTAAATCTTGTGATTGGTTCACTATACTGGGCGTCTGAATGGCTGGCCTAGATGTTGACCTCATTTAAATAAATAAAGGTAATAAATATATTCGCCTTATATAACGGATTGTATTTGCATACCAAATATCACTTTTATTTCTATTGTGGTCGTGTTTGCGCATTAACAGATTATGCAGCAACACACAGAATGATGGTAGTGGTGGTAAGATGGAGAGCAAGGAATGCTGGGATGGAGGGAGAGGAAACAGTGAATTGAATATGGGAGGACGGGGTGAGGAAGAACAGATGGAGTAGTTATTAGGTAATTAACATCTTACACTATATAACTATTATCCTTTGGTAACCATTTACACAATAGACGTTTCTTAGAAAATGTCATAAATGATACAGGATAAAAATAAAGGATTTACTTGAAATGTAACTTAACACTGGGTAGGTGGTGCATCGCTTGATATATTAGTCATAAAAAACTGGTGTCGTGTTAAGGACCCTGGGATCGTGTGTGAAAATTGGAGGCTTCTGATTCCTCCTAAATATGCCACGAAACAAGCTCCTTCCATATAGGTGGTGTTTCGTGGCAATATTTGAAGGACTCATTTAACTCCAATTTGCTGACTACAACACAGGGTCCCTTAATTATATTAGGTAAAATCTGGATTCATTTCAAATAATAAAGAATATCCCATGGAATGCAGCATCAGAGTTGGATTTAGATTACAGAAGAAAACATTTAGCTACTTGATCCAATAATTCTCTCCATCTCAATCACTGGTGAAGCTTTACCCCCCTCTCCCCAACCCAACCCCTCCTCTCCTACCACCTTCAAGTGAGTGGTTCACATCCATGATCACAAGTGGTTCGGGATTCAAATTTCTGGATGGCTCAACATTGGTAACGCTACCCCCCCTATATAACTCCGCCCACATTTCTCCCCTCCCCCCTCCACCTGTCAGTGATACCATATCCGTTGAGGCCCACACCAAGGCAAGGGTGGAAGAAGTGTGGACCATTGATCAGTCCGGAGCTGTACAGTAAATACTATATAGATAAAGAGAAATAAGATATTGATGATGATAAGAAATTGTAAAATACTATGTACAGCAGTCCCTCCAATTTTGCGATTTAGTTTATATTTATTATTCTTTGTCACTTTCTCTTACAATCACTTGCACTTTTCACCATATCAAAAATCTGTACCAGGATAATATGAGAAGTTGTTCACTATAAAGAGGTTGGCTTATCACGAGTGTAAAAAGTGAGTTAGAGGCAGTGTTGCCAACCGTAGGGTAATCGCCCTATATGTAGGGCATTTCGACCTCAAATCCTTGTCTGTAGGGCGTAGGGTAATTTTACAGAATCATAACGAAACGTAGGACGTTACAACATTTTGGTATAAGTGATAACATATTTTGTAACAATAAAATATCATATAAATGGTATAGATATATGTTAAAAATGTATTGCTTAAAAATATCTATTACCTTCAACTACATAAAAAATAAAACACTTAAAGTACACATCTTAAAGTACGGACGTACGATGTATCAGTAATTATCGCGGGGAAGATTTTACAAAATACATCTAACTCGGCCAACACTATTCCCCTGTTAAATCCGCTGGCGATCACACGCAACCCTTCAGTTAGTTACCCCGGGAAGGGTTGCGTGTGAACGCCAGCGGATTTAATATGGAAGTTGGGGAACGGAGTGTTGGCCGAGTTAGATGTACGTATTTGGTAAAATCTTCCCCGCGATAATTACTGATACATCGTATGTCTGTACTTTAAGATGTTATTATGAAACGTGCACCATTGAAATTGTAACAAGCACTTTTGGAAATAGAAAATTGTAAAAAAAAAGAAAAGAAAAGAAAAAAGGGAAATAGTCGCCATATTTAGTCGGTCTCAAATTATATAGAAGGGCCCGACTGAAAGAGCATTATTTCTCTAGCAGAAATAATAGCAAAAACCCACAAGATCAAGATAAAAACAAATATATATATTGGTGTATGAGGTGCAAAATAAAGATTAAGATATAAGGTGCCATTGTAAAGGCAATATTTCCCATCAACAACATAACCAATATCTGAGAGGGTGATATGTAGTGAGATGGTTAGTTCAGTTAATACCCAAACTCACCACCCTACCACCCCTCCCCCCTTAAAACTAGTGCGGAAACCTCCACTTTCTTGCCGCCCGACCCGCAAACTCAAATTATTTCGCAAAAATAGGATATAGTATTTTCCGAAGTGTTTGAGGTCTAAGTCGCAAAATTGGAGCTTGCAAAATTGGAGGGACTAACGTACAATATTTATTCCCCAGGCTAATACTGACCCTGGGTTAGACATGGGCATTGATGTGGGAAGCAGCGGAGGGGTGGAGCTACGACAAGGGGGTCGGGGGAGGCGTGGGGTGGAGAAGAAAGACTCAGGTTACTATTCCTTCATCACGGAACACCCGCCAGTCAGTCCCAGGACTATGGGCGAGGGAGTACGACACACCACAAGTAAGACGGTCAACATGAGAGGCTTTACATCCTTCACTTTATTTAATCCCCCTCTTTTTTTCTTTTTTTGCAAGTACAGTACAGTATATATTATTAGATGGAATATTTTTTTGATAAACAATGGCTGCAGTGGGGTAAGTTGCTGTGGATGAATGAGAGGCTGCTGATTCCTCCAAGCTGTGCCATGAAGCAGACTGTCTCAGTATAGATTATGTGTTTAGTTGCAGTTAGGAAGAATTAGCAGCCTCTAGTTTGCTAACAGTAACACTTCAACTTTTAATATGTAAACCCTTGATTGACAGTAGGTTTATTTCCCTGTGGTGAGTAAATCATCTAATATTCTCAAAGTAAATATAAGATGTTTATGAGTGTATTGGAAGTTTCTGATTCCTTACAGTTTGGAGAAATCAGTAATCTCAAATATGCTAAACACATACTGTACACAGTTGTGGTTGCCCCCGTAAAATAATTGAAAAGGATATTATAGTACAGAAATCCCTTTAGATTTGGCAAGTTCCCCTGAGTATGAAACAACTTAGGATATTAGGTTATGTATGAGGTCAAGCAAAGTTTTTCAAGGTTTGGAGAGTAGCCTACTGAGGATATGTAGATAAGTAACAAGGAATAAAGTCGTATTAACTGTGAAATCTTAACTTTCAAGTGAGGCCAGTATAAGCATCATTAAACATGTAGTCTCATTATAGCGGTGATGTGAATGATGACACTGTTAATGCAGTTGTGGATATTAATGAGTATGCTTAGTAATTTTTGGTGAAGCTGAGGATATGAGTACAGGTACTGTATAGGTTTTTTAATGCTTTTGAAGCTGAGAATGATGTTGAATGATATTGAAGGCGTTTGTTTTGTAAGTGCTGAGGATTGAGGAGTCATGGAAATAGTTTTGTGATATCAACGGCATTGCACTTGATTATTGGTGAATGTTTAATGTTTGTTAGTTAGTTAGTGCAGTAGTAAAGGAAAGGTCACAATGGAATAGTAAACATATGGGATAGTCCACAGTTCTAGGAAGGGCTCATTACCGGATATATTTACTTTTATTCTCCGTTGGTAGAAAAAATATGGTGATTATTAGACTGTATTATAAAGGCAAGTACAGTATGTAATCATGTGAGGAGTACAGTGTACATGTTATAAAGTACACTATTTGCTGAGGTAGTATTATTGCTTTATTAATTTGCTCTGTGTTAAGTTTTTGTAGTGACTAATGATTAACTTTGCATAACTTTGTCTCACCCTCATTATTTGCCTTCACCCTACTTTATAGCCTTTTTATCAGTATTATACAAGTATATTCATCCTTGCCTAACTGTAGCTTGCTTATGTATGCATTATTTCAGTGTGTGTTGCTGTAATGTGTGGTCTTGTATTTGCTTCCGCTAATACTTATACTATACAGTATATTATTATTTTGATGGACTCTTAATACATTTTATGTCTACTGTAATCTGAGCTACTAATTGTTAAGGTGTTATCATCAGTGAATTGGAGGCTATTAATTAATTAATTCCTCCACACTGTGCCACAAAACAGTCAACCTACAAGTATACAGTACTACTGTAAAGTGATTTGTTTTATGACACAGTTTGGAGGAATCGATCACCGTATTTACTTTATTATTTCCCTTAATTTTCTTACTCTAGTGCCTTCAAGTTTTGTGCTTAAATTGGCCTTACTTGTACAACCAGCAGCATAATTTTGTGTCCATCTCATGTACTAAATAATGCAAATATGACCAATAGTTGCAGACTATTCACCATAGCTCATACATACGCAAGTGTAAATGAAGCCAACTTATGCTGCTAACTGTACCACTAAAGTTGAATTTCCATTATTTTTCAGTTGAAGAAGGAGAGTCTCTCTTGTTGGTGAGTTGGAGGGCTACTGATTCCTTCCAACATTACCACAAAACAGTTCCCCTATTAGTAACACTGAAACTGTTTGTTTCTTAACAAATAAATCCCATCTTTTGTTTCTGTTTAATGTCATATTTGTTTATATCCTGGCAATGTTTGGAGAAATCAGTAGCTCTCCAATTTACCAAGAAAAGATTGTTTCCCTTAACTCTAATTGACATGGGTATAACTTCAATTACTTGTCCTGTATTGAATTGTGTTTTTTATTTTCATATTTTCTTAACCAGTATTAAGAGTATGTGGTGTTCAGTTGAATCAGTCAATGAGAATACTGTACCTCTACTTCTCAAATCTTAAATTTTAAACTAAATTATTAACCTGTTATGAACTGCAGTGATTATACAGTATTCACTTAGCTAACTCCAACAAGCATTATCTTGCAGTTATAAGAAATTTAAACATGAAATACATTTATAATAACCTCCTTGGCGGAGGTAATAATGATTTACAAGTGTATACAAATATACAATTACCTTCATCTCTATATAAATGTATGGCTTTGAAGTAATTAATATACCTGTAGTTGGCAAAATTATTTTGATTCTAAATTAATTTCATTAATGCCCTTCACATCATTTAGTAAAGTGTTTCTTTTTCTGTAATTTTTTACTTTATTTTAATTAATTACCTACTTACTTATGGAAAAACTTATATACTAAAGAGTAACAGTAATTGCTTTGTATAATACAGTATTGTAGTACTGTACTGTAGTGTACAGTATATCACTCTCTTATGCTTTCATTTTTCTCCTAACCACTTCAACAGAGTAACATGTACCCTTGTATAACCATGATTGATTTGTTATCTCCTATTTACTATTTTGCTGTTTTATCCCTTTTATTCATGGTTATTATTGTTTGCAGGCATGATAAGTCTTTTATGACAATCGCCTGACCCAGATAGTGCAGGTAAATTTGGGAGTTTATTCCTGTACTTAAGTAGAGAGAGAGAGAAAAGAGAGAGAAATACAATTATAGTCAGTCAGTGTTTGTGTTGACGATGGTACGTGTCCATAAATGATATCAGTTAGTTGCCTCTGATTGGCTGATAAAGGGATAGTATACTTTTAATGCATTGGAGTTCCTTGATTCATCCAAAGTATGCCAGCCAGGAAACAGGACCAGATGAACAAAAATAATGGTGGTCCGTTGCTTGGAATAATGTAGAGGAATCAATTACTGTACAGTACTCCTAATTTACCAACACTGTACACTCGTTATACATAATTTCTGACGAGGAGGTTTAAAAGCTCCACGTTCTCTTACATCCATACCTGAATTTCATTAAAAAAATATGTAAGTGACTAGGTCTAATACTCCCTGGTCAGAAATTATGTACAGAAATAATAGTGTTCCGTACTACAGTACTGTATCTCCTTTATTAATGATGTTAGATGAGGACATTTTTCATCAGTCATCTGCAAACAACAACAATAAATGGCTATAGTTGTGTGAGACTCTCTAGAAGGGTGTAGTAGAAGGGTATATACAGTACTAGGGCTGATTTCATGGTCATATTCCATTTATTCATTAGTGTGGATGTGAACACACGTGTGTACAGTACAGCACATTAATCTGCATAGTGGTGACCTAGTAACCTAACCCATGAGTCTTTGTTTGGTGATTTGAGAGTGACTGACTGGACTTGTATGTATGTACAGTACTGTATTTGGTGGTGACTGGTGACTGTTTTTGTGAATGATTCTACTCTGGTGACATTTGACTTGATTTTTTGGTCAAGTTTATATCATTGAACTGGTTGATGGGTGTGGTGGATGGTGAGTGGACTGATGGTGAAATTGCTGTACAGTACTACTAACTTACATGACATGGATGTTTAACTGATGGTGAAATTACTGTACAGTACTACTAACTTACATGACATGGATGTTTAACTGATGGTGAAATGGTGAAACTATTAGTACAGTACTAAAATACATTACTTGGTTGTTTAATTGACATGTGACTGACCTTGGTGGTGATTATGGTAACTGAACTACAGTACTTGGTGTACTGTACAGTACAGTATCTTAGTTATTGTCCCTTGTGTGTGTGTGAATGTCAGGGTGAGCATTGAGGCTGAGTTGTTTGTGATTATGGAAATGCAGTTTATAACAACACAAGCAATAACTTGACAGAGCTGGTCAAAGAACAATGCCACACGAAGACCAGCCTTACTTGACAATTTTTCATCTTTGATCTGAAGAAGCAATAGAGAAACGTTGTCACTAATGCTAATGGCTCCTCTCCTCATTCAGTGTTGTTCAATAATTAAATACAGTACAGGTACTCTATATGGTTATTAGAAGGACCAAACAAATAATAGCAACTATACTGTGAAATCAGCCTTAGTTGTGGGTTAGAAGTGGTTAGTAGTGGTGAAATTATTACACTACTGTAGTCTGGCTTTGTGATGAAATTGGGATTTTTTATTAAGAAATACTGTATATGTTTTTTGAGAATTGGTGGCTGTTTTATGTAGGTATCACCATATAATTATCAGTAGAGTTGAATAATACAATACCGTAAATTGGTAGGTTAGATCCTAGTAAAATGAAGATAGAGAAGTTACAGATTATTCCCGTCATGCATGGTTACTACACATGAGTCTTGCTATAGTCTGTGTTTCAATGTTTTGTCAGGTATGTAATCTGTCTGTATCATGTTAGCAATTTCCCATACAAGTTACATATTTGGAGCAATTCATATACCTTAAGGAGACTATCTTGCTGGCAAACTGGAAGGAAGGCAACTGATTTCTCGTAATTGTGGCAAAAAACAGATTCCCTCAATGGTACTACTACTGTACTAGGGGAACTGTTTTGTGGCATAATTTGGAGGAATCAGAGACATTCCAGTTCAGCATCAAAAGAATTTCCCCTTAAGTTCTGAATGTCTTGCATGAGAGAGTTTGTGTAGTGCTCATGCTCATGTAGTATGTACAGTATGTTGGTCATGCAGAAGAGGATTTAGTACACCAGACTAAATTATAATGGAATAAATGGATAGTAATAATTATACTGTATTTTGTATACAGTATGTAGAAAAGTTTTGTGAACTTATGTAAATATATTTTGAAAAAATAATTCATAACAGTTTAGAGACAGCACTTCTGTTGAATGTATAGTTTAATTAATTATTTGTTAAAAGCTACTTGGCACACACTTAAGTTTCTTGGTTTTACTTTAGTCTGTGGTACTGTACTTTGGATAGTCATCATACGAGGTTATTTATTATATACCCTGTGAAGACCAGAGTTCATCTCTATAATTTGAAAGGAGTACTGTATTATGTACTGTATGTATGATCATGTGTGGTAAATACTGCTTAAACTACATTGCACTGCTTGTTTTTCCCTTTTTTCATATTTTCTCACTTCCTTTGCTTCCCACTGCCCGTCACACTGCTTGATAATCTTTCATAAACTTTATCTTTATCTATACCTAGACATAGTTCAGCCATGATATTTTGCTGGTGAATAATTGTACTGTACAAAAATCTGTTTTGATGAAGAAAGCTTAATAGGAACATTAGTTTGGGCCATAAATGAGTGTGAAAATTATTACAGTACAGGAGTCCAAAAAGATGGAAAGCATATATGTTACTGTATGAGGAAAATATTGCACCTTGAAAATGCAACAGATATCTATCATTAGTATCCATTGCAAGCTTTGTTTGATGGGTGCTTTCAGGGCAGTTAATTAAGTGGAAGTGGAGTTATGTGGAGATCAGGAGGTTCCTCACGTCACCACCACCACCGCCTCCACTTCTTGTGACCATAGTCACTAATATACTCTGGTATTGAGCTTGTGGAGGGTCACACTTGGCCAACCCACCCACCTTTCTCTCTTTCCTCTTTCTATGGCTTTGATTCTAGAGTCAGCTTCAGCCAGGTATAATGGTGTAATATGAAAATTATTTGTAAAGTAATATCATTTTATCCTAGCAAGTCCCATGATAGTCCAAGACTGAAAAGGGAAAATTGAAATTACTGTATCTCTTCTATAGCATTTAATGCATCAACTTGCAAATGTTTGAGAATGTTCTCTGATATCTTTTACGTTTACATACATACCCAGATAGTAAACAGTAATTAAATATGATAATTTGTATACAAAGTGTACCTCAGTGTTTAATGGAGATAAGGGAAACTCTGTTCAAAATCTGGGACTAAAAACTGCATGGGGAGGGAAAGTGATGTTGGTTGGATGGATGACTGAGCTCTCCATTGTACAATACTGTAGTTGTTTATTGGTTGATAGAGATTGACCCAAGCTATACAAAGTGTGAGGCGTTAATGATATATATACTGTATTCTCAACTGCAAACCTGCATCTCATCTGTCATGATTTTGTACTCGGAATGCATTCATCTTTGTAAAGGAGTACTGTAATTACATAAATGAATAAATGTGGGATATAAAGGCTGTATAAAATCCTTATACAGTAATTATTGAAAATTATGGGGACATATTTTTCACTTCAGTCTCTTTTTATTTCTCATTATATGATATTTTATTCCTATATAATGAGGTGAGACCATGGTGCAGAGTTAATCACTGTTTCTGTCTTGCCTCTGGCTCTGTTGTACAGCAGCTTTCTTTTGTGGCCACAGCTCTTGGCCTCATAATCTAAAGGAATATACAGTACTGTATATTGTAATGTTGGTGCTGCTGGGTCTGTCAGGATATGGCAGTGCTCTGAGTTAACCCAACATATACAGTAATATTGGCTTATATTTTCTCAGTAATTCGGCTTTCTAAAGCTAATATTGTATATATATAACTTTCGGCTAACATAGCTAAAAATTTTGCCATGTTATTAAATGTTGCTTAATGGACACAACTGCTTGTTAATCAGCTCTAATAAATTACAACTTATGGGGAAATAAGACTGCCTTCAAACAAAAATACATCCTTAGGGCAAAATATGCTTCTTTGTCTTTTCTGAAACTGTACCTATTATTTTGACTAACATTATATCTCTTACAGTATTATACTGTACAGTACTGTAGTACAGATTTTGCAATTGCAGGTAATTTTTACATTACAATATTTATCAATAAAGAATTCTTTAAAAGCAAAGTCAGTCATTTACATATAGGTTACTATAATGTATTAGATGGACAGTACATACTGTACTTGCTAATGAAGATTTAGGATTAGTGCACAAGATTTTGTATACAGTACTGTACAGTGTATTTCTCAATATTTTCTGATGGGAATCGTTCTGATAAATAGTTGAAAATCTCTAGCATCATTTCACCACACATGATAGACACATTTGAAAACTAAGTGTAGAATAGAGAATGGTATTTTACTGTATAATTTCACTGTCTTTTTTCATATTATAGTGTATATGTGTTATATGGTTGAAAAACTGATGAATAAATGCACTTTATTAAAATGAATAGATTACTGTATGAGAATATAAGCATAATTTTGTACTAGTTCCTTAGCTAATGGGATATGATTATTCTGCTACAATTATTTGTACAGTATGCATATTTGTTATTTGGTTTTCCAGCAGTTTAGCAGATTTGCATATCATATGGATATGAATAAACTGAACATGATGTTCAGGTTCTAAAGATGAGTCAGTTATTTTATTCTTACTCTGAAGTTTTGATCAACTATGTTTTGTACTTTACAGATGTGCAGTGGCCTAAAGAGCGCCCAAGAGACCTAAGACTCCAAGTGACCCCATCTGTTGTGTCACACAGCCCTTCTTCACCCAGTCTGGAGCCTTTGAAAACACACAATGCCCCAATACTCCCTTGCTCCACCACTACCACCCTGCTAGGAGAAACGAAAACATCTCCAGAAAAACGAATGACCCCAGAGAAGAGAAAAAGCCGTGGAAGCAGCATTGAAGAAAATGAGGAAAAGAGAAGGAGCTGTGAGGTGGAGCCCCATCAATGGACGCCCCCTCGGCAGACCATCACAATAGGCGCAGGTGAGGGAGTGTTACATGAGGCAAGGAAAAAAACTCGACAGTATAGGATTTAAGAATAATACTATTCTGTAGTTATGCTTCTTCCACTTGATACGTCCGAGCAGGTACTATAGGGGACTGGAAGAGTAAGGCTAGGAGAACTGGTGTGTGTGTTTGTGATGAGGACTGAAAATATTAAAAAATTTGAAGAAGAGATTCTTCTGTGGAATATATATATAGAAATGTGACTTATTACTATGGGTAGAGACTATATTTGGTTAACATGGTGAGTTAAAGCACTTAGCCAATGCTAAGTGTTGCAAATCACATCACTTTACATACCTATATAGTGAGAGGGAAGTGTTTTCTATCTTTGCATACCTTGAAGATTATTGGTTTAACCTTCTCTCCTCAAGTGATATAACTGAGGTAACTTACTCATCTTATGGCCACTACAACCCTTTGGAATGTATGCTGAGATAGCAGCAATAACTTACCTTAATCTTTTCTACTTAAATAGTCAGCAAATACGGCATTGGACAATATAGAAATACTTAATTAACTATTCATTAGGATGATAAACTAGAATATAGCATTCAATAATTAAATACAGTAATTACTTTGAGCCAGATGGTCAGTACTGTACCTAGTACTGTAATTGTTCATAAATTATAATGATTACAGAAAGATATTGAATTTTTCCATCATAATGATAGTGTTAATAATCTTTAAATAATTTGTTATTCAGCTGTACTGTAAAGTTACAGATCGAGGTGCATATATACAGTACTTAGGTGTAAAGTATTTCTTCTCAATATCTATACAATACAGTAAATAATGAATCTCCTCATAATTATAGGAATTTGATATCTGTATAAAGCAAAGGACTAATACACTGGATATTAATGCTATTTATCATCAATCACTCTCATACACTAATTTTATTGTACAATAAATGTACTGGTATTAACATTACTAGCAGAACTTCAAAATACTGTACTATACATGATATTAACTAGTCCAGGACTGATAGTGTAGTAATTGTACTGTAGTACAATGTAACAAATAATTGCTGCTGTTTGAGAATGTTTTAAAAGTTTCCTTCATGTTGATTTAGCCATGTGAGGACCCGGGTCAGTAGACTGTAGGGAAAGTGTTCTTTCTCTCTCCCTTAATGTTGTTGGTGCTAGAGTAAACATGTCAAGAATTATTGTCTGCAATCTATTAAACTAGTATCAGTATTGAATAGTCAGTTTATTTTATTTGGTTGTAATGAAGCACATTTCACATGGTTGTGAAATTTTGGTGTGGTATGGATATGAAACATCAAGAGTGAAAACGGTAGAAATGAATATGTAGACAAGTGTACAGTATATAGAGTCCAAAGAATTGACAGCGTAAGAAATGCTGAAATCTGTGAAAGGTGTAGTGTGAATTATCATCTTAATCAAAGAGTAGAGGGAAGTGTTATGAGATGATATGGGCATGTGGAAAGAATTGCAAATCCAGAGCAGTGGAAAAAGTATATGACAGTTCTCATGAGGGTGAAAGAAGAAGGGAAAGACCAAGGAGATGATAATAAAATAAATGAAGGGATTGTTTAAGAAAGCAGGTACAGTACAGTACTGTAGTAGGAATGGGTGAAGCAAAAGAACTGGGTATTTCTGTCCCTCCTTCTGTTATTCGTATTTCATATTTCCACACCTCGATAAAGGGAAATGAAGTTGGGAAAGTATAGAGGAAAGGATGACCCTAATTAATTGACTGGTTGGGATAGAGAAAATAGCAAAACATGATTGATGTGAGCAGCATAGCAACAGTAGAGCTGTCATGGTCCAATTCCCCTCAACAGATTCAAGTTGAACTGTGTGACTTCAAACTGCTGTATACAGAAAATCATGTTATTGGAGGTTAATTGAATTAAACTGAAATAAGCCTTCAATAAAATCAAACTCATTGGATAGGAAATATACAGCAATGAGCACATTAAGGAAGGTATGACTATACCATATACTGTGTGTATTTTATGCAGTATATAAATATGTATATATATGGAGTGATTTCCAGTATATTTATTGATTAATAGATTAATTTATTTTATTTATTTTATTTAGTTCTGTATACTGCACTCACTGTATATACTAATACTGTACTAATGGTAACTTTAGTTTATGAATGTATGAAAGACTTTGTAAGTGTGTCCTGGACTGGCTAATAAATAAACCATCCTTCATTCTTCTTAACCCCTGCTAAGTCTTTTCCCTCTCACCGGGACTAGGCCTTAAGGAGCGGGGGGTGAAGAGGGATCAGCCCCGAACTTTGAGGTAGGCAACGAGTTTAGGCTCGGGGAAAATGGCTACATTGGGCTTGCTCACTCAGGGTAGAATCACCTTTGTTTTTCTGTTACTTGGTGTAGCACATATCCTTGTATTGCATATTTAATTGGATTTTTGGTAATTGTCACTGTAATATTCTCACTTACTTATGTTTTGATGAGATGTTTTTGAATTACTATTTGTATGTCTTCCATTCAACTACAAGTTAAACCTCAAGCTAAACAAAGCACAAACAAAATTGACCAATAATAAATTTCACCATGTCTGAAAGTTAACAAGTTTTCTTAATTACTGAATATGTTTGCACTCATTTCAAAATGTCATAAAATAATAATAATAATAATACTGTATAATGAAAACACTATGAAAACTGGTAACAAAAACAATGAAAAGGAGAATCCCTTCTTATTCATAGAATACCAAAATGATCCTGCCTTGCCTGAGCACTAGCCAAGCACTTTGTAATACTGTACTGTATTGGATTTGGCCTCCACTACTTTGGGTACTTGGTTTGTCTCAATACCTCACATCTCCCATACAGCACTTCACATCTTCACTGGCTCTTCACTCTTAAATGTGCACCTAGAATTTATAAACAAACTGTAAATATTAAAATTTTATAGTCCATACTGTATTACCTTCTCACAAAGGCAAGCCTTCCACACTATTGTATTTAGAATTTCTTGTTCACACTATTGTATTTAGAATTTCTTGTTCACACAGAAATATTAAGCAGAACAAAGCTGCACTTTCTCTCACTAACTAAAATGCTCAAAGTTACTGGGTATTACACGGTTATGGACAAACAACCCAGTGATATGGGTAGCACTTGCATTCACTTCCTCCTTACAAGCTCACAAAATTCTTACCCCTCCCCCGAGTTATAACTATACTGTATTAGACCAGTGGAGGTGACAGGTGTGACCACAGCTTCACTGATCTAAAGTTTATAAAGAATATTTATGGCTCACACAGCTTCTGCACTATTAAAAACAATTACAGTACATTACCAAAGAATAATGCACTTGCAGAGAGCATATTTGCACATTCACAGAAAACTGTATCCTACAGAGGATCACATTCTCATGATATACATGACATAGTATTCATAACAGAGTAGTACAGTACTGTATTTCCAACCAAGTACTGTTAAGTACTTTTGAAATATTTTCACTTCCCATGATGCTATACATTAACTCATGGATATTGGGGTTTATCCAGCTTCATCTAAAATCCTCTGGAGTTAGTCCAGGCATACAGTACTCTTAAGTAAGGCTATTACTTAAGTGATAATAACTATAGTTTTTAACCTTTGGATCTCGGTATTGTTTCCCTGTAGCAAAAAATATATATATTGTACAGGTATACTGTATATATATATATACTGCATATATTTGGTGGAAGTCAAGAGGAAAGTGAAAAAGTTGTCAAGTGTTGTTCAAAGGTTTGCACTTGTCTGATAACTTAGGTGTATCACACTTAACAAATAAAATTACACCACTCAGGATAGGAATTATAAATAGTACATTTTAACACCATTAAATATAATTCACAGTTAGAAAAAATATTGTCACATAGCTACACTCACAGTTGTGGCATATATGAAGATGTTGATGTCAGTCAAAAGTCAGTTTTTCTTTAGGTGAATGTATAATATTACTGTATGTCTACAACCAGTATTGTTGTAAACTTCTCACATCATCTTGGTGTTGAGAATATAGTACAGTACTGTACATTATTGAGCCAGTCAGATGCAGCCTACTGTATAAGTGTGGACATACTGTATACCATCAGCTAGAGAAATCTTGATTATGGGGTGTCTGACAAAAAACTGCCATTTTGTTCTGTATGGTGTTGCACTCATCATATTCATTTCCTAATACAGTACCTGTTTTAATCTTGTAATTTCCTCAGTAGGATTATTTGCTGTAAAAGTACAGTATTTATCACTAATACACTGTTTAGCAGTAACATGAGTATACCCTGTATACTTTAAAATTTTACACAATTTGATGCATAGTAGTTAAATCAATTTTATTTTCTTCTTTGTTCACACTGGATGGAACATTAGCACAACACTCTACCTTAGTAGATTACATAGAGCACATTGTATGAAGTCTTACAACAACATTATACTGTACAGCATTATGAAGTACAGTGTAGTACAGTACACTCTTTACCACGTGATGCAGGTTATGGAATTTCTATGGCTTTGATTAACAAATCTAAGTAAATTGTAGAATAATCAATGAAAGCTAATCCTACCCTCACCTGCTTTAAAATGAGTTGGAACTGTTGTTAAATTGTTACAAAGACTTTTTTTTTCATTGAGTTGTTAAACATAATACAGTATGTTCTAACTCATTTGAGGTAGAGAAGGTAAAAAATAGAGGCTTGAGATGCACAGCACTGCACAGCACTACCAGTGACACAGGGTTTGTTGTTTGTACCCAGGCTTATGGTTCTTCATAAACAATAATATTAACACCAGTAATATTCTATTCAGTTTTGTAGAATGTAAGAATTGATTATGCACTGATACGGAGTTTTGTGAAAACATATTGTGTATTATACAGTATTATATAATGAAAGTAGACTTTTTGTTTGTAATTGTACCAGAAAATTAAAACATTAAATGTTGTGTCTTTTCAAATCTGATCAATATCTGCTCCTTATGCAAAGATGTTATAATTTGTAAAGTCATTGTATTTATTGTATACTGTATTAAGCCTATAATTGCATTAGTCTAAGTGCAGTATGTGAAACAATAGCCTAAATGTACAGCTGCAGAATGATGAACCTGATGAAATTCATGATTCACATGTAGAACATTGGAACCCTGAACTGGTACCAGGACAAAAGTAGTATTCAGAGTCAGAACATACAAAAATAAAGAGGGAAATGTGTGGATGGCATCAAGGGTGGTTTAATAAAATGGTTGTCTGACAACAATACAGTACTTTAATTTTATTAGTACAGTAAATAAAATTCCCATATCCTTTATTAGTTGCAAAGTATACAATTTACCAGGTGTAAAACCAGTTACAATGGCTAATACTGTACAGTAATATCAAGGAGAAAAGAGAATTTTACCATTTTTCTATTGTTAGGTGACACAAACATTGAATTTGAATTTAATTCACCATTCTGCAAGTACAGTATACAGTTTTGTTTGTGTACAATCACTTATATTCAGCAACAATAAGCTCAACTGTACTTATGTAATGCTTTATCCTTTATGAATACAAACTTTTCCTGAGATACAAAAGTGTGTGTTTGCTGACCTAATGTTCTGTCTACAGGAACAAGGATGGCTCAGGAGCTGCTACGAGATGTGGAGCAGCTGCTGGACTCAGAGATGGGGGAATTACGCAGGCGAACAGCTGCAATATCCTCCAGTTTACGACTTCTGGGCAGGAGTGACACATCTTCTGATGGAAGTAGCAGCCTTAGCAGTCCTCGCAGCACCAGCAGCATCAGTGGTAACAGTAGTGGTAGCAGCGGTGTTGGTGGCTGTAGCAAGTGTCCTAATGTACCATCTACACATATCATTGTCACCACCTTAGAAGAGAATAATAGGTCGTCAATGAAAGGTGGAAAGAAAACTGGTGTCCAAACTCCACACAGATGCCCGGAGCCTAGCCAGGGAGGCAATAGGGCACGAAGTGAACCTCCTTTCCCAGGGGAGGAGGGTCTGTATCGTGCTAGGTCCTGCCCGGGTCTTCCAAGGCCTTCTGCTAACTCTGAGGACAACGAGACTGTTTGTGCCTTGATGCCAGACTTGCATCTGGTTCGGCTGAGGGGAACACGGCAACAACCTTCACGGGATAAGTTCCTCAACCGGTATTCATGTGGTGCACTGGATTCTCACCAGCCAGCGCCTGCCTCAGCTTTTGAATCGTGTCCAGATTTTGGCAACTTACGGCACTGTGTCCGAGAGGGAGACTCCATCCACTCTTCGTCATCATCACTATCATCCACACATTCATCCTTCACCAGGTTACTCCAGGTGTCGTGATCCGTATACTAATGTCAGCATAACAAAATGAATGACTGCCATTACATATATCCTCTGTACAATATGTGAAATATTAATTTATAATGGGTGGAAGAACATAATGGCATATAAGATGAAGTGTGACTTATGAAGAAGCACCTCAGCCCACCGCATCCCAGAGGGACAGAAGCAAAACACCTGTTGCATCATATATATGTATATATATGTATAGATATATACTGTATATATATACTTTATATACATATATATATATATAAATATATATATTTATATACAATAAGAAGTAACTCATGTGACAGAAAACTCTTGTTCCTAATTCTTACATAGACTATTTATGTGCCACACTCTTCTTATTGTTCTGTACTTTATTAATAAAGTCTTTATAGATGAAAGCAAACTCTGCCATCTTATATGGTGTCTCTTCACTCCTGTTGTTGGCACACACTTGTAGATTTGTTTCTTTTATATGAGTGTAGTCTTAAGCTGGCAGAGGCCCCAAATGCTAGTCTCACTCAGAACTGTGGAGCCAAAAGAAGTGTACTTGTATCAGTGTGTGAAACAAATTAATGATATGTAGCCTACCTAGGAACTTTTACATTTGGTCTTATTTGTTCTGGGGTATAAAATGTCTGTAAATATTGACATATAAAATGTATACAGTAATGTGGTTAATGTCATCTCAATATGGGATGATTTACTATATTTTTTTTTATACAAGTGGTGCATATTTTCAATAACATATTTTCAAAATACTGTTCAGGATATTGAGAATAGTGTAACAGTAGATAACACAGTTTATAGATTCTTGTGCAATAATAATAAAGGCATGTTTATGATACAAGTACATTTTCTTCGGCTCTGATGTTGTGGTTTGCAAATATCCTTAACTTACTACCCGTAACTTGGAAGGGGCCCAATGCCAAATCTGTACATACCTAGAATATATTTGATCCATTATTAAATTATTGAACCTCGATTGGAATGACCTTCTAGAGACTCAGGCAGCAAGTATATTGCTTTTTGTAACCTTGCAAAAATGTATCAGATTCCTTCCAGTTGATTATGCATTCATGTTTGAATAGATTTCAGTAGTAAACATTTGGTGTAATTATATTTGGTTTGGATTACAGTTGAACTAGAGCCGAGAAGTCAGATAAGGAAGCTGGTGTATTTTTGCCTGGTTAAAAAAATGCACTATAGTATATATTTACAACACTGATGTACATACAAAGTAGATAATGTAGAAGACTAATTTAAAAGTTATGGTATGGTAATCATTTATGGTTGAGGCATGTGATAAAACTGAAACTGACCTGAAACTATTTAATAATATTCATTATTCATACACACAAGGGAACGGGTATGGAAGAGGTAGAAATGTTTTACTTGTTTACTATTAACTGTATATTATATTATAAAATGTACAAAGAAGCTGAACAATGCATATTGCATTATTGTATTATGTTATGTCACAGTTCTGTACATAACCATACTTCACAGTTGTTATATTGTTCTGGCATTTTACTCCTATCAGTGAAAAGAGCAGATATACAAACCATGTACAAATTTAATATAAACATTTCCATGGTACATGTATTCAAAAGATTACATTACAACAGAAAGTCATATTGTATGCAGTAGTTCATTAAATGATATATTATCGCAAAAGTATTTTCATACTGTACTTGGAATGAGTAAAGCATTCTTATTTTTCTTAACTGTAGTTTCTTACAAAACTTACAATATTCTGTTGTATATTGATGGCTGTATTATATATTTATCTTCAACAAGGTGGTATATAGATTATTCATTAACATCATAATTTAGCAGTAGATAAAAGATTAGTCATTGACAGATTTAAAAGTTTCATGCTGCAATAATGGAAGGTCTTATACTTCCAGCTTAACAGTCATAACTATTGAACAAACAAAATTTTTATTCTTGTGTAAGAACACATACAGTAAGTCCCGAGGTGTTTATTATTTATGAAAATTGCAGACTACAGTATAAGAACTCAATGATGTACAGTTATTATCAGAAGTCCAGCATACTAAGAATAAATGCGAACTATTTGAGCCAATCATTTGAACCAATGTTACTGAGATGAACAGCTATAGTTTTTCACCATTTTTCGAGGCTGTTTCATTCAAAGGTGTTGTAGGGCTTTTGTGTATAACTGTACCATCAACACATACTACACCTTGACCGAGGTACATGTACTTAAGTATAATTGTGTTGACAAATGATATAGTACCATAGGGTTGTATGAGGTTAGGTGGTATAGGCTCTCTTAATCCTTTCATCCTTGCAAATCTATATCCCAAAGATTCTTTTTAAATTCTTTGACAAAAATAATGCACAAATAATTAATGATTTTTTCTAAGAAAAATTGCTCGGCAACTATTGACTGCCCCAGGCTAAATACTACTGTTTATCTCATTTTTATTTTAATCCCTATAACTTTTTTTCTTATTATTTTGTTTATCCATTGTCTACTTAACTTCTGCAGCCCTGAGTGGTATGGTGACTTTAATTCTTCTTATCTGTCTGTCCTAAGCATTTACTATACAGTAGTCAGTTTCTGGTGTGTAAGGTTGCAGCATTTTTGGTCAAAGCATGGAAGATTACTGGACAACACATGGTTACCATAATATAATATTAAGTTGCTTTAACTTTTTTTTATTACCGGTCGTTATTTTACAAGGGAAGGGTACTGAAAGATTGTGATGCAGATTGCAGGAATAATGTTTGAATAATTATTGTACTGTATATATTATATAGGAAAATAAAGATAAGTTTGCCTCAGTTTGATAATGAAATAATTTGGCTGTGAGCTTTGAGTTGTTATTAAATACATATTGTGCTACAAAAATAATTTGAATGAGTTCACAGTTTGATATATGACTGAGAAAGATTATCATAGGTTATTCTTTATACTACGTTGATTGAGCCTTATGATTGTGAAACAAAATATTCAACATTGTTACTTGATGGAAGTATCATTTGCTTTAAGTTTCTGAGATTACCTCATTATCCCATACAGTAACTTGTTATTGCCAACCAATAAAGTAACAACTGCAGTCTTATGGAAAACACACTTTAATATACTATACTGTACAGTATATGGATACTGTAAATGAGGTTGGTATCCCATAATGTAATTACATTCTCTGTAGTGTGTACGGTATTGTATACAGTACTGTAATACGATATGTTATCAAGTTGCATAAAATTATTTTATTTACATATTGGCAGAAAGGATTATTAACTTTCTGCATGTCATAAATTTGTATATTATTTTTCAGTATGGTATAGATTATGAAAACTAATGAGGCTATTCTTTCAAAGAATAATAAAATTTTGGCATTAAAAAGGTGAGGCTTTACACTAGGTTTAAGGTGTTTGGGTGCAGAGTATTTACTTATTAATTTGTTTGGCATCTTGGTATGAAAGAGGTGCAGTACAGTTGTTGTGAAAGGAATCTACCAAGTACAGTACAGTAATACTGTTTTTTAATGCACTATTGATTTCTGGGGTAAATTAGTTGATAATGGTGTAGTAGTGGCACGACACCTACAACAATGATGATGATGACACTGTATCAATAATAAAACAATATATGTGCACCTTCCTCCTATTCATAGTTGAGTATCGCAAGCACTGGACAAATTTATGTTACTGAGGAAGATTACTTGCATATTTTAGACTGACCATACAGCCAAAGGATTTATACACATGAAGGTATAACATTACACAACCTGAAAGGTGCAGTAAATGGAGGTGAAAGTCCTCACCATGTTTTAATCATCGTATTGTACCACTGTGAGGTGATGGGGTTATGAACCCATTCTTTTCATGAAGTGATGCAGCTTTGTCTGTCACAAGTAAACATTTTTTTGTTTTGTATAGTTTATAGGGGAATTATTCTCCTTTCTCTGATGGAGTAACTCATTTCCTTTCAATATTTGCTTGGAATACCTGCCAATTCATTTTTTTATATGTTAACGGCTTTGTTAAATTTACTCAATTTGTTGTCTACCATGCTTTATGCATCAAATCATTTACCTCAAATGTCTTAGCCAGTCAGAACAGAATTGATTCAAGGATAAGAAACATAGGTACCTGTACTGTGTAAATGCTGGGGCGAAGTATTAAATCTCTGATAATGCTATAGACTGAAACCTCAGTAATGAGCAATTGTTTGTACAGTAAAACTGTAACTGATTGTATTTACCAAACTTGGTACAGAACCGTAAAGAAATGTTTTGATAGCATTGAATTTTGCTTTGTAGTATTCTTAATGGGTGCCAAAATGTGGATGGCTAACTCGTCTAATGTACAGAAATCAAAATCCAATTGTGTAACTATGCAAACAAAATAATCAATGCAATGTATGTGTGATGTACAGCAATTCTCAAATAGTCCTGCCAGCACATACTGGGTGGCCAGTGACTCATTATTTTACACATATTTGAGGCCAAGCATAATGTTATTTATATCACATGTCTTAAATTTAATAACCAAATTAAGAACAATGTAATTTTACACAGTAGCCTACTTTCATTATTTTAAGTGATGATTTAAGAGTTTCCTTCATTCATGCAGGATTACTAATTTCTCTTACCTTAACTGCCTGTGCTCTTCTGGCTTTACAATACTGTACAGTAATTACTTGTTCTCTAGTAAGAATAACATTACAGATTTTACACATCCTTAAATCTCTGGTACACTATTACATTCTTATTATCACTTATAATATAGAATATTGCAGCCAGGTAATTAAGCTGCTTATAGTGTCACCAATAGTGATACTGTACTTCCTTTCATTGAACATACAATATGGTACTGTACAGTACCTAGGATTGTGGGCATGTTGAATATTTGACAACAATATATAGGGCTCACATCTTGACCTGCACTGTTATGGTTAACACATTCTGTAATAAACTTGACTGGTTACACATGCATAATGTTTCATTTATGTCTACCACTGTTGAACTTTAAAATTTTTAAGCCACAGGAAAATAGGTATTTTTTCTAATCTTTTATACCTAGTTGTAATAATGTTTGATAGCGAAAAATAGCAGGCTTATAACAGAAAACTTGAAGCAATGATAAAAGATTATCCAGGTATATTCGGAAGTGCATTTAGTTAAAAATTAAAATATACAATAAGTGCCCATTAAGTCATAAATTTATTAGGTGTACAGTACAACAATTTCTTAAGCTATAATAACAACCAAAAAAGTATTAGGTACTGTAATTCAATCAACCATATCTCTTGAGATCTCGAGTAAATGGAATACCGTCAAAGTTACAATCTGATAGAACCAATTTCTACACTGCTTTTAATCCATATACGTATTTCTCTTTGAAAAATATCTACTGTACACTTTTGTGTCATACGTAGATTAAGATAAAATATATATATATATATAAGTTTATAAGGTGCCGTTGTAAAGTCAATATTTCCCATCAACAACATAACCAATTACGTATACATAAATACCCCGATTACTTTGATTATGCAGCACCTCATAAGGTAAATTTACAGAAAACCTCGGTTTACTATATTGTATATTTTGTATCATTATCCACTATATTTGACCATTCTTAAGACATTTTTCATCTATGGTGTTTCTCTCGGAAATGCCTCGTTTTCGAGATATGCCCCGTTTTACTAACATAATTTGGAAACTAGTCTGACCTGACCTAACCTAACCTAGACCACAACAGACTACCGGGACCTAACCTGGGCAAACTACCGTGTAAAACCAGTGTAAACTATCATAAAGTGACTGGGGAAAATTCCCCGGACCTAGCCAACAAATGTGGTAATACTGCGCAAGCCTAGCCAAAAACCCAGTTATTCTGTAATAATACTCTATAATAGTAATTCCCGACGTCACGAACCTCAGAAAAACTGCCACTTTTCACCAGATAAAATAATTGTTTACGACAAAGTTGGGGAAATCCTCGATCGGTGATCTCTTTCCCGCATGATTTCGGCCTCATAAAAATGTATAATTAGAGGTGAAAAACTTTTCTGATTGCTCTCAATTTTTTTAACATAGGGCATTGTTCTTTCAGAAACATAGTGTTTTTTTATTTTAAGCAAAAGGTGCAGGTATGAACTAATATAAATGTTATTAGTTCTGCCAACCCCTGTACTATTTTATGCTTGTAATTGCTGTTTTACTGTATGTTGCACACCAATTCTTATCTATGATGTTAATATAATTACTGAATAATAACATCTTAAAGTGCAGACGTACGATGTATCAGAAATTATCGCGGGGAAGATTTTACAAATTACATCAAACTCGGCCAACACTCAAGTTCCCCAACTTCCATATTAAAACCACTGGCGATCACACGCAACCCTTCAGTTAGTGACCCCGGGAATTGAGGGGGTTGCTTGAGTTGACATACGGTGATGTTGTATGATTATTATATTTTCATTATGATAGTGATTTATTTGTATGATGGAAGAAATGTGTTGGTGGTCATTTGATGGTGGTTGTAGGTACGGTTAGTAATAAAAATATAGTTGTTAGAAAGTTTAGGGAATAAGGGACCCTGTAATGTAGTCAGAAAATTGAAAGTAAATGAATCCTTCAAATATTGCCACGAATCACACATACCTATATGTTTCGTGACATGGTCAGAGGGAATCAGGGTATTATTACAGAATAACTGGGTTTTTGGCTAGGCTTGAGCAGTATTACCACATTTGTTGGCTAGGTCCTGGGAATTTTCCCCAGTCACTTTATGATAGTTTACACTGGTTTTACCCGGTAGTTTGCCCAGGTTAGGTCCCGGTAGTCTGTTGTGGTCTAGGTTAGGTTAGGTCAGACTAATTTCCAAATTATGTTTGTAAAACGGGACATATCTCGAAAACGAGGCATCTCCGAGAGAAACACCATAGATGAAAAGTATCTTAGAATGGTCCAAAATAGTGAATAATTATTCTAAAATATACAATATAGTGAACCCAGTTCTTCTGTAAATTTACCAAAGGGTTAAATAGCCCGCTAGTTTCGCTAAATCAAACACACTTCCGTTATCAGTAAAACTACCCTATTTTTTTACATACCCTATTATCAAATACGTACTAACTTTATTATCAGCATAATATTTATTTATATATATATTTTTATATGAATTTGTTATTTTAATATAAACTTTTATATGTATCAAAAAGTATAAGATCTCGCTTGACTAATGTTTACTTCTCACGGTTTAAAATCCATTGAGGCAAGTTTATTCGTATTATTTTATTAAACCATTTGTGTATTAATGTTACAGCCATATTACTATATTACTATAACATATACAAGTGTGTTCATTACTGTAATTAATAAGTAACTGAAGGTACATCATTACAAGAGGATACATAACATTATTAAGTAAGATTATATTAGGCTCTAGTTAGTATACCCGATACATTAGTTTTTTTGGGCAAATATTGAATGAATTACCATTATTGCATATGGTTTTTCTACCTTTTTTACCCACTAATTTAGACCATTCTAAGACTTTTTCTATGGCATTTCCTTCCGCAAATGCCCTATTTCCAAGATACGGTATATTCAAATGGGGCATTTGGAAATTAGCCTGACCTAACCTAACCTAGACTGCATCAGACTACCGGGACCTAACCTGGGCTGCTGGGCAGACTACCGGGAAATAATCGTGATAAAGTATAATAAATGACTGGGCAAAATACTGGGACCTAGCCGGATCTTGCAACACTGCAGCAAAACAGTAATTCTTTTAATATTACAGTAAGCTAAATCATTACAAGAAGCAACATATTATTATTAATTGGTAAGATTAAAATTAATTAGGCCAAGGTAGGGCAAGTTGTTTATATTTAATTTTCTTTTTTTCTTTTATGCATGCCATATTGCTAACATATTATTTGAAAATATAAAAAATTAATTGGGGGGGAGTCTAACATGGTCAAAATGCAATGTCTCCCATATAGGCCTATATCAACAAGTATAAACAGGAATTACTTAATTATCAAAAATAAGTTGGGAAACCTTGTGTTCAAATTTATGGTTCCCCAAGTAACTTTATATTAAGTTTCACAGCATGAAACTTTTTTGGATACCGATATGGTGCTTTGATTCACCATACTGTATTCCAAATGTAAAGAAGTGCTCGGTGTTAGCTGTGAGGAGGCATAATTTTAGTTGGTGTCTGTACAAGTACTGTATGTACTGTAGTACATACATGAACATTTGCATTTGAGAGCTTTAGTTGTAGCCTACTAGGTCTATGTACCTAATGTAAGATGCATCCATAATATATTACAATTTTATTTCCTCTCCACAGACAGGATAGTGTAGACCTGTGTAGAGAGTGGCCAAGAATGTCCCATCTTCTCTTTGATGCCAAGCTAACTGAGGCCCTGAGGATGGATGGTGACCTGCCTCGTGTGCCTGTGAATCGTTTGCAACGCAAAGCTCAGGAGCAGAATGTAAATTACCTCTCCATCAACAATGAGAACAGTAAGCTCATCCACTACAGTTGGTAGCATTTTGTTCAAAAGCTAACTTCACAGTACAGTAAATCATAGAACTATAGCTAATTTCTGTAAAGCACACATTTGCGTGTGGAAATATATTTGGTGGTGCAGTGGTTAGCGCCTGGATCTCGCATAGTGAATATCCTGGTTTGATCCCCAGTGTGGATATTCATCGAAATATAGCTCCTTTGATAAAATGGCAGGTTCATAATATATCCTTTTCATATTTTAAGGTTGATTCCATTTGAAGGTAACCATCACTAATTGCATACCCTTCCTATAAGGGGCTAGGCCTATACATGGGTGACTTGCTAAAATGGGTATGCAATATATTTAACCCTCAGAATACAATAATTATCTCACTGACTAGTACCAAAAAGTTATACACGACAGTCCATCCTACTGTAGCACATGTTTAGACAAGACAGTAGACAGTTGTTTAAAGTACAGTATATCACCAGGTTCATGAATTTGTCACTGGCAGCGACATTGTTTACCCAAGCCACCTATCAGAAGAGGCTGGATGAAACCACTGCGGATACCTGTCCAGGATGCAACACAGCACCCCATACCCTTAAACACATTATTGAAGACTGCAATACACACAACCACACTCACCAACAACACAATATACACTCTGTGAGGGCACTGTGGGAAAGCCCGATTCGTGCCATAGCCTTCCTCAGGAGCTCGGGGCTGCTCGGCCAGACAGCTTGAGGAACTTCAACAACAACCCAAGCCACCAGTTCCATTTCAAACTTGCCCACCCACTAAACTTCCTTCACTCCCGCAACTCACATTTGCACTTCTCTGTTCCACCTTTCTAGCAACCAAACAAGATAGTCCAAATTTTATCCACTCTTCTACTTATTAACTCAACTCTGATTTTATTTTCTAATCAATCAGGCCTGGCTAGTATATCGGATGGCAACAGTCCAAGATCAGCCAAGTCTGCCCATAGTGGTTCTTTCATTGATTATAAGTCTCCAGGAAGAGGAAAATCACCAGGTAATATATTTTGTGTCTTTAGTTTGAGTTGGAGTGTACAGTATGTGTTGATGACCTGAACGAGTGCAAAAACACTATAGAGTACGCTTGCACAATAGGTTTAAAATGGCCATCAGTTTTAAATGTGCTTGTAGTGCAAAGTGGGAATAATTGTCTTTGATTGAGATTTTTTTTTTTCTAATCCATAATCATCCATTTCGTACTTAGAAATCATGTTTTACCCATATAGAGTATACACTACAATATTTAATGAATACTGTATTGTCAAAACCAAGACTGTCAGAAATGTCTGATGTTGTATTGTTCAATACATTAACGGTAGGTATCCAGCTTATATTGCTATGATTGAAATACAGTACTGTACTGTATAGCAAAACTGTTTGAAGTGTGGCACTATTTGTTGATGAAATAGTAGGAATTTTTGTGAAACCTAGATATGGGGTTCCAAGCAAAAGATTTAAGAGCTACACATGAGAGTGACTCAAGCAAATTTTTACCCATTGTTTTAATGTACTATATCTAATATTTTGCTCTGACAAGTGATATCCTGCTTCCAACCAATTGAAATTTGCTGCTAAACTCAGTCAAGGGATTCTAATCCAGCTTTCTACTATGGAAAAGTTGTCACATATTGACCTAATAAACCCTAATGTGTATCAAAAGTATTACAGGCAGCTATACTAAGCATTGCATAGAAAGTATCTAATTGCTCCTTTCTATCTCAGCTCGAAACAAAACACCAGGGCTTGTTGCACCCAAACTGTCAGTACGTGGGGCAGGGCAGAAGACGCCAGGACGTAAGACTCCAGGACGTAAAACTCCGACCACACCATTCAACCAACAGGACAGGTGAATAGCCTTTTGAGAATGAAATAAGTCCGCATTAAAGATGTGAAAAATGAACACTTTAATGCTGCAATAGGAACTCATAGTCATACTGTGTTCTAAAACAGTGATATAATACCAAATATTTACAGAACAGGATTCTGAAATTGTGTTGATGGATAGAATTCTATAAATTCTGTTTGCAAAAGAACAGTTATGGTGATGTTGTTCCTGCTTTATGTTGTTGTAATACTATGATATTATACAGTGTAGAAAAGTGATGGCTTTGGTTCTAGCAAGTAGAGCTCTGTTCCCTTTTTCCACAATATCAAGAGCCCATTCCCCACCCATTTCTCTTGACTTCCTTTAGTTTTCCATTCTGTTCCTATATCTTTTCCATATTTCAACATTGCAATACTGGGATTATTCCATATATACCTGTAGGCTTTACCACTCGGAACTTTGCTATAGCTTTCTATACTTCCTCGTATCCTTTTTTCCTCTATGTAAATGACAGTCCAATAAGAATTGCATTTCTTGAGTCTCCCAATACCTTGGCAGTATGACCTCCCTGGATGGAACAGTCTACCCCTACTGCCTATGAATTTGTAACTATCATACCATTTTGTATTAATTGGTAACAGTACTGCACTGTATATTACATTATAGGAATGATGTTCAGTGTATCTGTTATGGTATCATTATATTAGCCATATATTATCTGAAAATTTTACACTGGATTACTTGACAAAAGCGTGATGAAGTACATTTTTGTAACCTCTGTTTGGCCCTAGATTCCATAAATTTAAACCTCCACACTCCCAACCTAGAGGCATAATTCCAGTTTCTCATAGTAAAGGAGATTCAAAAGAAATCAATCTTCTTTCTCTGTCCTTCATATTCACACACATTATTTTACTCTCATTCAATAGTATAATGGGACCTGGCAGACCTAACCAGCATGATGCTCTTTTTCCTCAAAATTTTGTTTATATCGTGAGAGACTTGGATAATAATGCACCCTTTGAGATCCCTGAATTACTTTACCACCTTTTCAGATTTATCCCTAATCGCAGCACAACAGATCTGGAGCGTTCGCACCAACTCCTCGTTAACAATATGGAGGCATCTGGTGGAGAAAAGAATTCAGAAGAGGATGTGCTGACTCTCCAAGAGGTGACATTACCATTCCTTGCTCTTTCTTCTTTTCTGTATGTAGAAAGTAATCCCTTTCATGATACAATATTGTACTAGTGTTGATAGTCCACAGTAGTACTGTATATACAGCACTGAGAGTTTGAGAACTGGGGTATGGGTGTGAGAGTAGATGTGTAGATTGAGTGTAACATTTTCCATTGAGGTGGTTTGGACACATCCTTTATGTCGAGACAGTATATGAGTTTTACATCTGGGTCATAATCTAAATTTAGGTTGTCAAGATATTGTGGAATCATTTACCAAAAAAATTATGCATTCAGCTAGCAAGAAACAAATCTCAGTTTGGTATGTGCTGTTCTAGTTAATTCTTACTTTGGTATTTCTTGCATGAAGTAAAAGTTCAATGTATGAACATTTTTTCACTGTTTGCCATAAAAGTATTGGTAATTAATTTCATTTTCAAGAAATGCTTAACCAAAAACAAGTAATAAGGATCAGCCTTGATGAGAAACTTTTTTCTCTGCCAGATTTTGCTATGTATGTCAAGTTCTATTATACAGGTAGTATATCAAAAAGGTGAATTGTGGTCTTGATAATGCTATGTGGTACATTTACAGAAGGAATACAGGGAAAAAATGACAGAGAATTTGAATGATGGACAGCAGCCAGACACTAGAATTTTATCATTCAAAAATAAAGCACCACAGGGAAAGGAAGGTGAGGCCATATGTGTACTATGTATAATACAGTATACTTGTGTCAGTAATCTCCTGTGCAGTAACCACTATTTATAAATTTAATTTTTGTAACCAAGCCCTTTACAGTACATACATATGAGGAACCATAGCTACATAAAGTACAACTATAAAAAAATTGTTTTCAACATTTTTTTATGTCTATTTGGTCTGCAGTCTACTACGCTGTCCACATTGCTATTGCCTCCCTAAATTTACAGAGCTTTTGACTGTAAGTGTCTTTACAAATAAGAACACTACACTTTATAGGTTAATCATTCAGTCTCTGTTGTCTGGAAGGTGTTTTTTTTTTTTTTTTTTTTTTGGGGGGGGGGGGGTAGAACTTCTACCCCTGAAGCAAATGGAAATTTGATGGTGATAACTAGAAAGGTGCCAGGTGACTTTCAACATTTTATACCAACAGGACATGTCAACAACCTGAAGGTCCTGTACAGTGCAGGGAAGCCCATGGTACCCAAGGCTGCCTCCACCAGACACATTCCCAATGTGCCTGAGAAAGTCTTGGATGCTCCTGAACTGGTTGATGATTACTGTAAGTAACTATTTCTACAATGATTTTCAAAGGGTAGGGGCTCCATGGTTAGGGATGGACAAATGAAAGCAGAAATAACAGAAAGACAGCCTAAATGAGGAGTGAGGAGTCAAAGAGTCTGAGATGGATGCTTTTTGGCAGGAGTCGAAGTCAGTAAAAATATATCCCAACACTGACTACTTTATGTGATCAATTCTCTTGTAGGTACTTGAGGTGAAAAATGGCTAGTGTTGGGAAATTTCCATTAATTTGTAGAGGGGCCAATGGGTAGGGGTTGGAGTCTGAGTTGGAACCTTAAAATTTCCTGAAGTCAGAGTAGGAATTTTTAAAATCCAACTCCGCACCCCTGGCCTAAACCTATATCTTCCTTTTCAAGACCAAGGGAATATCTGCTCTGATTTTACCACCTGCCACTTACCCAATCAAAAAGATGTCCCATTCCCTTCAAAAATTGAGATCTCTGCCAATTTTACCACCTGCCAATGGCCCCTAAATGTGGGTTTCGACGACATATACAGTGGACAGGAAAAAATCTCCATCAAGAACTAAGATATTTGGCAATATATCCTCGCTGATCTGTATAGAGGGTTTTGTGTTAGTGAAAATACTGTATACAACCAGTACCCGTATACAGTACAGTAGGTGGTTATTTTTCATAGGGCTGGGGTCCTCAAATTGATAGAATGCTTGCATTCTCTCCCAGCTTTGTGTCTATGGTGTATTTTAATAATAATGATAATAATAAATGTGTGTTGTTTATCTGATGTGAAATTGATGCTAAAAGTGTACACAACAAAAACATGAGAGCAGTAACTAAAATATGAAAGAACAAGTGATTTAGGCAATTCTGTAAGTCTCCTGATACCATTCCTGAGGCAATGCTGCATCCCTTGGTAGTGGTTGGCATCAAAAATAATTTTTGTTTTGATACAAGTTATTTTTCTCCACAGACCTGCATCTACTGGATTGGAGTACCAATAACCATTTAGCAGTGGCCCTCAATAGCTCTGTGTATATCTGGAATGGAGGTGATGGTGCTATCACAGCCCTGACTCAGCTTGTGGATCCTGATTATATCTGTTCCCTCTCCTGGATTAAGGAAGGTGTGTAGAGTGTCACTGTCTTCTTTTCTTGTCAATGGGAGAAAATTATAATAGAGAAGTATAGTAAGAGTATGATTGGAAACCAACCAGTCAAAGCTATACTGCTGATTATATTTAAATTATAATACCTGTACCTGATTAGTTTGCCCCGTGCCACTTGCTCTTCATTTTATGTTTATTATAAAATCTTTTTTTGTCAGTGGCAGATGATATTGTAAGATTGAGGTATCTAGGGGTATTGCAACTCTATACAGCCTTTCAAAGTGTCAAGACTGTTGGCATTATAATCCTTTTGGATATGGAGCTTGTTTATCAAACCATTCCATCTTAATGAATTGTCACATGAACAACTATTTCCTACATCCTCTCTGATGTTCCATTTTTGGACTAGATATGCTTCTTTCAGTTTGAAATTGCTCTTGAACACCCAGGAATAAGTTGGAGGATGGATGAAGCCTTACCGTATTTAGACTATAATATGGAGGAAAATGACCTCATACTATGCTCTCTGTACTCCTCTCGCTTGTCAGCAATCAGCATGTCCTCTCCTTAACAGGCAATGTGCTCGGTATTGGCCTGAGCTCTGGGGTAACACAGCTGTGGGATGTAGCACAGCAGAAGCTTATCCGAACAATGGATGGCCACCAGAACCGCGTTACCACCCTCTCATGGAATGCCTACATCCTTTCTTCAGGCTCTCGCTCTGGTCATATTTTTAACCATGATGTGAGAGTGGCTCAGCATCATGTGTCCACACTGCAAGGACACACTCAGGTTAGCAGTGATGTGGAAACTCGGTAAAAGTACTAATGATACCAAAGAAATGTTATATAACCATATTTCAACATAAATTGGGTAGCTTACAAATGGTGGGTGTAGTTTATGCCTGGACATGAGATCCTTCCAGATATAATTCATGATCCTATAAATTCACTTGTATCAAAGGAGTTAAGACAAGCAGGATACTATTTAGTCCATAGAGTAAAACTGAATGCATAATGTCCTGAAGACCCAAACTTTCTCAGATATCTTATACAGATATCATGATTGCCTAATACTTGTATTGAGTGAATGTGTTATTTTAGATATCAGTATGCTGTACAATACTACAAATAATTATAATTTTACTTGTAGTACTGTCCATTGATATGCTCTAGGGTATGTTGGTGACTGGGTGATAATGGATTTAAACTAGTTGGGTATAGTTGCCTCAAAAATTTCTGATCTTCCATCAACTTTTCAGTTACAGTGCTCATAACTACACTGATCATTTATTGACAGGGAGTAATCACTGTAAGTTGCATATTTCCCAGAGACTATCAGGTTCTTGCTGGCATGATCTGGGATTACCATTTTTCTGTATAGCCATATTTATTCAGTATCCCTGATTAACAAAAGATGTCTGCATACTACATCCCCAAATAGGAAGTGTGTGGGTTGAAATGGTCCCCAGATGGACGGCTCCTTGCATCAGGTGGGAATGACAATCAAGTGAACATATGGGAGAAAGGCAGCACCACCCCTCTCCACACATTCACCGAACACCAGGCAGCAGTCAAGGTCGGTTCACAGCAGACATCAATCTCTAGATTGTTTTATATACGCAAACAATTATGTTTACTATTATTGTGCAGTATTGCATTATGAAATCTATTATTTATGAAGCACCATTTTGCAGTAGGATGTTATTAATACCTGTATGCTACAGCACCTTTTTAGAGTGATTTGTATGCATTACTGTTTTGGAATACAGTAGAGTATTATACCACACAAGTATTTCTGTATTCAAGAAAACTTTGTCTTGATCTAGGCAGTGTCATGGTGTCCGTGGCAGAACAACCTGCTATCAACTGGAGGTGGCACTGCTGATAGAACTATCAGACTCTGGAACTGTACCACTGGAATCTGTCTCAAGGATGTTGCTACTAATTCTCAGGTCTGCTTATTTTTGCATATTAAAATTCCAAAAATGCTTTTAGTCACTGTATTGATATTAATTTGCCTGAGTAAACAACCAATATTATCACCTATATATGGTGACAAATGTTGTCTTTGTGAATACAATGGGTCTAGGGTTGTTGATAATTGTTTTACTACATAATGGTTGATTGGTTTGGCTACAGGTGTCCTCAATTGTGTGGTCAAGTCACTATAAGGAGCTGGTGTCAGGTCATGGCTTCTCAAACAACCAGCTCACCATATGGAAGTACCCTACCATGGCCAAGGTTGCTGATCTTACTGGTAAGTGGGTTGAATACACATCTGTACAGTTGTCGGCATCATAAATTACATTGTTTGTGCTAAAACTGATACTGTAGGTTGCACTTTTGCCCTTCATGATTCTTATATTTTCAAATTATGCAGTGATTATGTAAATTATTTTTTCCCATTGTTTTATTTTAAATCTTAATCTTAATTTATGAGGTGTCACTATGTTAGTGTATACAGTATAGCAATGGGACTGAGAGTAGTGGTGGATTTAAGAATTACGGTAGGTAGCAATACAGTATGTCTAAATGCTCGGACCCCCAAATGACAACAATAACAACAATATGTCTAAATATTCTATTTATCTGTTTATAACAGACTTTGCCTTTTTTTTACCACAGGACACACTGGGCGAGTACTGGAACTATGTGTCTCACCTGATGGAGAGATGGTGGTGAGTGCAGCTGCTGATGAAACCATTCGCATATGGAAGTGCTGGGCTGTGGATAAGAAGGATAAGAAGCAGGCAGATTCAAGCAAAGGACATCCGATTTCTATGTTTGCTCGTACCATCCGTTAAGAATTTAGTTTTATTTGCATTCTACATTTTAGTCCCATCAGTGAGGATTGTGTGTAGCATGTTATACATATATTCTTAAATCTGTCTTATTTTTATCTATTCATCTGTCTGTCTGTATGTCTATGAATATGTCAGACTCAGACCTCATGGGGCTCTGTATGTAAGTATTGTATCTGCTTAGATAAGCATGCTGTATATAATTCGGTTATCTGACAAGAAATAAATGGAATCTGTATTACAACCATGCCACTATTTATACACACTTTCCATCAGTCACTGTGTGTTTTGAAGGGCTACATGGCTGTCATGTTCCATCATGAAAGGTCTTGTCCTGCAGTGGACTAATGGAGAATTATATTTTAACCAATGAAAATGTGTTGTAAAATCAGTCATATTAATAGCTGTAGCTCTTGCATTGTCACTTAAGAGCCATTCACAAATACAGTAGTAGATTAACCTTTTGATATTGAAATAATGTATATGTATTTTAGTAATTTTCATTATCTGATTTTTTCAGAGAGATTGGGTGAAATCATGTAAAGTTTATTACACTTCAGTTTTTATCTATTCCAACAGTACATCCTTAATAAAGAGATTTTTTTGTGATCACTCTGGTTTATATGTTTAATTGCCTGGAGTGTAGGCTACTTAAGATGCAGTATTTGAAGAAGTAAGTGAAGATACTGAATTGGTATAGGTATGGCTTCATGGTAGCAGAACAACTCTGATGTCCGACTAATTAATAATTATATAATATATAATTTAATGTAAGAGAAAGTTATAGAGGGCTTGCAAGTAAAAATGAAACAGAAGGAAAGAAGGGACAGTTAAAAGAAAGGAAAGGGGATGGCTGGGGTACGAAAGGACGCTATAACTTTATATACAGTACTCTGCTTTTCAGAAGTTAGTGACTCACTGTGACTGAAGCAGAAAATGGATCTATCTGCATCATTGACTCGACGTGACGCTACGCAGAGTAACTTGAATCGACTTGATCGATGCATCAGAACATGCACATAAATGACTGTAATAATTAAATGGTAACTGGGGATGGTGAGTCATGACGCGCCTTGACTGAGACTGACGACGCGACGCGACACTTGGTGTAAACCCAGCCTTATTAGAGTCATTATTATGCTTACATATTGGGCTGTGATGTATATGATGGCGAGGTAAAGTCATGGTCTAATGTACTGCAACCTGGTGAATAAAAGCGAGCTATTTGAGTTAATTTTATGAACCAAAATTGCACACACCAACAGCTATAGTTTCGGATCATTTTTCGAAGCCATCTCATTGGAAGGTGTTGCAGTACATTAGACCATGACTTTACCTGTGTGACGGCTCTTGATTTTTTATGGAGCCATCGTACCTGCACCATATGAATGTTCTTGAATATGGTCCATTATACTGTATACAGAAGGGCAGGTTAATTTTCGGTACAAACAAGGGTGCATTAAATAATGGGTTTCTCAATACCATGGTAATGAATCACACTCAAACATTACATTATACTGTACTGTATGTTTATTTATATAAAAAATGAGTCGCAAACAAGATGGGGGTTACTCCTGATCAGAATGTGAATATTATCCACATTCTAGATTAATAGAATATATCATTCCATTCCATACAATAATAAGACAAGAAGGTGAAATAGAAATCGTATAGATATTAGTCAAGCGTTTGTCCATAATCACTACCATTAATTTTTTATGTCAAATATACTTGTAATTACATGTATGTCATATCCTTATTGGGTATTTCAGTCGCAAATGCATTAACATGAAGTGTTGGTTCCAGAGGTATAATAATATCAATTAAAATGGCCGCCAAATGTTTACATCCACCCTCGTACTGTATTTTGCTACTAATTTATTAATTAGGTCTCGGTAGTTTGCCACGGTCCTGATTCGGTTAGGTTAGGTCTACCCAATTCTATTTAATGCGTTGTAGTGTTTCTCAGACGAATCTAGTTCAAATAGGGCGAAAATGAGATGTTTTGGGAAATTGAGTTAAGGGAAGGGGGGCGGGGTGATATTTTGCAAAACATTAATTTGTGACGATTGTGAACAATACATTCGTTCAAAACACACTATTATAAAACATTGCATTCTGAAAACCTCGAGTCGAAAGAAGATTATGGACAACGCTTGACTATTACCTTTTTTTTTATATATAGTTTGGTGTAGAAGGAAAGGTCACCAAATTAAAAACAAAAGATAGGTTGGAGCCTGACTTTAACGCCGTATTAAAAAACATCCGTGGTGTATACTACAAGTATATGGTGCCAGTACGATGGCTCCATAGAAAAACAACAGACCCGTCGTACAGTACCACACCATCGTACACACCACAAAATTATTTTCTTAAATATGGCCCATGATATTATGAGAATTATTTGTATTTTTCTCTACCACCAAGTTTAAATTTCTTTAGTTTGTATTGACTGTGTAATGCCAACATTCTCACAAAACCTCATGTTCTACGAATAAATTCAAGATTAAAAAAAGAATTACAGTCACATTCAAATATTCCGCCTTTATGGTGTCGTAAGAAATTCTCATACAAAATGGTATATGAGTTCACGCAAAATGTGTGTTTATCATAAATTTATCATTAAAATACATTAGTCAATTTAAAATATAATTTGTTATCATTTTTATATAGACACAAAGAATTAATGTTATATATTATTTATTAAGAAATGTATGTGATCGGCATCGAGGGGGGAGGCTGGTGTTGTGTGGTCTGTGGTCAAACATATTAGTCTTATTCCTATAAACCGATAAAATGGCGAGTGTTTCATATCACATCGCCAATCTTCTAGAGAAGGTAACCCTCAACACTGTATTAATAGAGCCTGGAGATGTAAACTAATGCTTAATATAGTGAAAGGAAAGACTAAGTTAATAAGTCACCCCATTCATTATTGTTGTCAGAAGGTTTCATCAAACACTTTTATTATCATTATTTTACACCACTATGGTATTATATCCCTATGGAGGTTTCTATATTGTCCAATTATACCACCAAATGATAATACTAATAATAAAACCATCACTAACACAAAGTAATTACCTGTATGTACGGTATGTGTGTGTGTGTTGATATAGCATTACAGACTGTAGTTGGGTTGATTGGGAGTACCACAGGTATTATTCATTTAAAGTACGGTAATTATTATGTGTGTATGTGTACGTGTGTGTGTGTTTTGATATACTGTAACATTAGGTTAGTTGGGAATGCCACTGGTATAACTTAATTATTTATTTATTTTCTCAACACCTTTTTTTTTTTTTTTGTATGTTATTGGTGTTTATTTTTTATAGTTGTATTAAATTTTACTATAATGTTGAACTTAGGGCCATATTCAAGAACATTGATGGTGTACACGATGGTATGGTACCAGTACAATGGCTCAAAAGTTTGTCTATGGAGGCATCATATACGTACAGTTCTTCGGTATTATTACAAAATAACTGGGTTTTTGGCTAGGCTTGAGCAGTATTACCACATTAGACTAGGTCCTGGAAATTTGCCCAGGTCACGTTATGATAGTTTACACTGGTTATACCCAGTAGTTTGCCCAGGTTAGGTCCCGATAGTCTGCTTTGGTCTAGGTAAGGTCAGGTCAGGTCAGACTAGTTTCCAAATTATGTTTGTAAACGGGGCACATCTTGAAAGAAAGAAACACCATAGATGAAAAATGTCTTAACGTTAGAATGGTCCAAAATAGTGGATAATGATACTAATATATACAATATAGTGAACCCAGGTTTTCTGTAAATTTACCGGTTCTTCTTTAGCCCCTGATTTGTGTCAGGCAAAGATGTGGAGCATAACAATATTCGAATCTTGCATTTATGAATGAGACAAACTCCTGTACTATATCAGATGTAATCCAAACATTTCCAGCGTTGCCACATGTACCCCACAGCCACTACAGGGGGTAAAGAAGAACCTTAAGGCAACTGTACAACATCACTGTATACACCACATCTTATGAGTTGACCCAGTCGTAATTAATTAAGAGCTGCTTGGATTGGTTTGATTAATGGTGATTTCTTACCAATAATCTGGTGAAATATGAATGAAAAAATATATAAATATAAAGTTACAATAAAATAGGACCTATCCGTCCCAAATACCATGCCACTTGTTTCCTCATTAGGGAAATTATTACATTTTTATACTTATATTTGCATGTTTATAAATACACTTTTATTAATATTTATACCGGTATGGTATATGTATGTGTTAGACTGACTTGCCAATGCTTCTACATTTTTTTTTCTTGGTGAACACATTTTGACTTTTATTTGTATGGGCTCTGTACCTAGGGCCGTATGCAAGGTATTGACGATGTGGTAGCCTAGCCATACGAACTTAAGAAAACTCCATTTACACACTACAGAGTCATCGTACCAGTACCACACCATCGTCAACACCACTGTTGTTCTTGCATATGACAAGTAGTGTCAAAGTTTATCAGCACCCTAAGTTTCCAAAAGGAATGAGGAATTAGATTCAGTCAAACATTTTGCCAAAGAAAAAAATATATACCGGTATAAAATTTTAATGTGAGCTTTTATCAGTTTTTGGCAAAAATGCAAAGTACTGTACAGTCAAAGATGACACACAGAAAGTGAAAATATCAATGGGGTATTTTAGAAGACCAGGTCCTTACAATTTTATCCAATATAATTACCAGTAGTTGTTTTCCATCAGTATTTGTTTATATTTTCATTTCGACCATAATATTTAATTAAAATTTCTTTGTTATGTAACCCCTGCCTAAACTAACTTAGGAGTGGGATATTATTACAATGTTATTTTACTTTTTTGAATTATAATTGAGGTACAGTATACCCAAAAGGCTCATGGTTGCCAGGCACATACTTCCTGCTTGGAAAATGTTGAAACTTAATGTACATATGATAAAAAAAACTATCGGTGCGATTCTCATGTGAAACATTTTGACACCTCGGAAGATAGATACGGAAATACAGTATATCTTTTTTATTCCCGGGGCATCATGAGCTACGCCGATCATTTACAGAACCTTAAATCCCCTCCAACTTGTTAATTTTATGATTGTGTGTACATGATGGCCTGAAAGTTTTTCACATGCCATGCTACCACTTGGACTGGGTTGGCTGCCCTCCCTTAATTAAATAATCTAACTGGCTACAGAATGGTAGAGAGGTTTAGCTATACAGTACTCTACTGATACCCAAATGTTTGTTTTCAGATGACCAGCACAGATAAAGACTATAGGTTTATGGCCACAAATGACCTAATGACAGAACTACAGAAGGATTCCATCAAGCTAGATGATGACTCAGAGCGGAAGGTGGTGCGTATGCTGCTACGACTGCTGGAGGATAAAAATGGAGAAGTGCAGAACCTTGCTGTTAAATGGTGAGTTTCAAGTTTAATGGATGTCTCCATGTAAGTGATGTCAAACATGAAGTTGCAGCATACACAGAGCAGAGTTGTGGGAAATTTGAAATGCGGTATATATTGTCATGAAATATTTGCCTTTACTGCATATTACTTGAAATCCACCTCAATGAGTCAGCTTGGTTGCTTTGATTAGAAGTAGGATACAGATAGTAAACAATTCTTTCATTAATTGCAGCTTGGGTCCACTTGTAAACAAAGTGAAGGAGTTTCATGTATATTCCATTGTGGAGTCTTTGTGTGACCACATGGTGAGCGAACGGGAACAGCTGCGTGACATGTCATCCTTGGCTCTAAAGACAGTCATTAATGAGCTCCCTGCATCATCAACAGCACTTGTTGCTAACATCTGCAAGCGGGTCACTGATAGGCTGTCAGAAGCTATTGTCAGGGTGAGTAAAGGTGTTGTCATATTCTGGTTTGTAATAACTAAGGGATACAGGAATTGAGGAGTAATGGATAGCAAGTTTTCAGTTTGTGAATAAAAAAAGAATTTATGGGGTCATATATACAATTACTGTTCTTGAGTATATTAGCCAATTCATTTTCTTTATGATTTTCAGTATTTACTTTCCTAATAAATCTGAAGATTTGGCAGCCCTCTGGTCAAGCTTACTTATTCCTAGGCAGAGGAGATATAGTGGTGAATATGTATGGTTAAATGTCAAGATGTCAAAGCTTGAAGGAAAAGTGTTGATAAAAATGTAATTGCTTTGCAATGCACACTAGTGAAAGTGGAAATAAAATGTTCTTCAGGTTAGTTTTCTATTTACAGTGGCTAATTTTTATATATATTTTTGTAGTCTGACTGAAAACTGTTTGCAATTTTTCTATGTGTAAAATTTAGTATGTCTAGCAATATATTCCAATTGCCTGTACAGCATCAGAGCTCATAAATTAACAAAGCATGTTCCTTACTTTACAACAGCAAGAAGATGTCAGTGTGCAACTAGAAGCTCTAGACATCCTTGGAGATCTCCTGGCTCGTTTTGGGTCCCTGCTGGTCTCCTTCCATCCCAACATCCTCGACGCGCTGCTCCCTCAGTTGGCTTCCCCACGCCTTGCAGTCAGGAAACGCACAATTGTTGCACTCAGTCACCTGGTTGTGTCCTGCTCCCCACAGATCTATGCAAGGCTTATGGACTTCTTGATTGAAGAATTGGCCAAAAATACATCTATGTCAACCACCAGAACCTACATACAATGTATTGCTGCCATAAGGTAGGCTGAGAGCCGATGAAGAAAAGCAATTATGGTGTGTTGTGTCCAATCATATTTTAAAGGTTCCATCAGTTTTATTCATAGGCGATGAGAAAGCTTGTGAAATGCATCCTTCCCTACCTTTTAAGCCAGAATGGATGATTAATTAGTGACTTACGATAAAGGTATGTGATTTATATTAATGAAAGTCAACTGTTCGATGTGCAGTCGCCGAAGGAGCGTCATCAGTGACTTTGTCTTTTGTTTCATTTTGTTTCAGTGTTGCATGAAAAATTTTAAGGTGTATCCAAGCTTACCAATACTATTTCTTCTCTTCAGCCGACAAGCGGGACACAGGTTTGGGGAATACCTGGAACGAGTGATGCCCCTGGTGGTTCAGTATGTTGCTGTAGATGATGATGAGCTGAGGGAGTATTGTATCTCAGCATGTGAGGCCTTCACACTCCGATGCCCTAAGGAAATCACGCATCACCTCCCCACCGTTAGTATATACGTGCTTTTATTAATGAAATATATTATTTTATTTTACCTAAGTGTGTTACCTATATTCCACAGTTAATGACATACTTTAATATATATTTAACAATTGCATAATTCACTTCTTTTTGGATTATAAAAAGTGACTGAAAACAAATATGAAAGGAAGGTGATATGACAGGGAGTGTTAATTTTTTTTAATTTTGATGTGTCCTCAGATTGTGGAAATGTGCCTGAAATATATTACTCATGATCCAAACTACAATTATGATGACTATGAAGATGATGAAGGGCAAATGGACATGGATGAGGATGATGAGGGAGAAGAAGATGATGAATATTCAGATGATGATGACATGTCTTGGAAGGTAAGGGAATTGGGAGTAGCCCTATGACACCAGTATAGCATACCTGGGTCTTGGTGATTGATATATCTTTTCCCACCCTTTCTTCTACTTTTTATTTTTTCATTTATGTGTGGGAAGTCATTGAAGATCTTTCCCAATTTCTCTCGATTTGCACTCTTCATCACCATACAGTACTGTCATCCTCCATCCTTCACATGTATATGGTTCTTTACATGGTAGCATGTACAAACCTTTTTATTTTCATGCTTTATAAATTACTATGATGATGTCAAATATCCATGTCATCAAGTGTTTTGTCTTCCAGGTTCGTCGGTCATCAGCCAAGTGTCTCGAAGCTGTTATATCAACCCGACATGAAATGCTGATTGAATTTTATAAAACTGTATCTCCACAACTTATCAGCAGATTTAAAGGTAAGTTACCGGACACTTTTTTATTGAAAAGCCCAAAATGATATAGCCTAGTACAGTACCGTAGTGATAAGATGTCATTACTGGTATTTATAATCTTATAACTGGATTCCATTGATTAATACATAGTTTTCAGCCTGAAATTGTGCTCGGTTGAAGAACAATGCTCTGAACCTTGTTTTATTTTAGGACTATATATATAGTTACAATAAACTTGAGTAGTACTGGTAACAAAATTTTAATTAAATCTCTCCTATTCACACTAACAGAAAGATAGACTTATTCACACTTTCTCACTGACATCATACAGAGCGGGAAGAGAATGTGAAGGTGGACATATTCCATGCATATATGGCCCTCCTCAGACAGACACGCCCCTCCCTCAGTCTGAGCATTGACCCTGATGCCATGGAACAAGAGGAAGGTACAATCTCCATGCTCAAGCAACAGGTTAGTGGCAAATAACAGTGTGTTGGAGGTGGGTTGGAAAGACAGAAGAACCAGTAAATGTGTTATATTGACATTATATTTAGTGTTCGGGATGTATGACCGGCTTTGTATTTTCCAGTACAATATTAAATTAATTTTTGTTGTGTGTAGAGTGATGCTCAAGCATGTTCTGTGATTTACCTCAAGTTGCATTACTACTCTTACCAATTATTACATAGTAATGCCTCTTTATTCAGGTACCAGCCCTAGTAAAGTCAGTACACAGGCAAATGAAGGAGAAGAGCATCAAGACTCGGCAAGGTTGCTTTGCCCTTCTGACAGAGCTGGTGCAGGTGTACCCAGGAGCACTCACCCACCACATCCCAGCCCTGATACCTGGCATCCAGTTCTCTCTTGGGTAGGAGTGTACTCAGCTTTGTGAAAACTTGACTAAATTGATTTCGGGGTACGGTACTTCATAGTGATTAAACTCCTTTGTTTTGATGCTAGATTCAGCACAGCCATATCTTCTTAGATTTCAACAGTTGGACTTGAGTTCAACTATCGGATTTATAAACCAATGCTTGTTTAAGCACTATTGTTTAATGTCATGCTTTTGATATTATGTTCCCTACCAATGATTTCAAATTTTCCTTCCCCTAAGGAGAGTCCCCAGAGAGGGTTTATTTAGCAGTGTAGTCTTATGTTGAGGATACCCCAGTTGTAGAAGATAAAGAAATGAAACCAGCAACCCAGAATCTAGGCAATATCTTGAGTCTTCTGACATCTTAGTAACTCCATGATTGAAGACTGTTTGCGCTTACTACCCCTGCTGTATTCTTTAGGAGAAATCATAGGCACTGAAAGGATGAATTTGACCATATTTCTGTTGTCCTCTTCAGGGATAAGAACAGCAGCAGCAACATGAAAATCGACACACTGGCATTTGTTCACTGCCTGCTGGTACATCATAGTGGAGAAGTGTTTCACCAGCATGTTGGACAGCTGCTACCACCAGTTGTTACTTGTGTGGCTGACCCCTTCTACAAGATCACTGCAGAGGCACTTCTTGTTCTCCAGCAGATTGTTAAAGTGATAAGACCTTTAGGTAAGTACTGTGCAGTGTGGAGATTTACAAGTAAGGTTAAAATTAAGCTTAGGTTAAAAGTGATGAGGGTTAAGGATCTTTAGAAAATCCTATTCCTGGCCTTGGAGCCCTTCCACTAACTATTATTCATCCTCTTTCCATCAGACCTAGCATCCTCCTTTGACTTCACGCCATACACTGGAGATCTGTATCACTGCACATTAGCCAGGCTGCGTGCTGCAGATTTGGACCAGGAGGTGAAGGAGCGAGCTATAGCATGCATGGGACAGATCATCTCTCACCTCGGGGATCATTTACAGGTGCCACTCTTATCTTGTAATGCTATACTTGTCACAATGATAATGAATGTCCCTTATGTTTATTTAAAAGAAAATTAAGCTTATTAATTAATCTGATTAACCCTTTGGATGCATAATTAGATTTTGAGCTAGTTCCCTTTCTGGAAAATATCAATTCACTGTGTGCAGGAAGCACACCACCACTCTTGTCAGGACCACTATTAGCATACTTATTACCTATTGTTGTACTACTACTAGTAGTATTATGATTAATGTTGTTATTATATTCCAGGGTGAGTTGGGCACTTGTCTTCCCATCTTCCTGGACCGGCTGAGAAATGAGATCACCCGCCTCACTACAGTCAAGGCCCTCACCAAAGTCGCGGCATCTCCACTCAGAATAGACTTGCGACCCATCCTGGCAGATGCTCTCCCAGTTCTTGCGTCCTTCCTACGTAAAAATCAGCGGGCTCTCAAGCTGGCCACTCTCACACTCTTAGATACCCTAGTGACAAATTACTCCAATTCACTCACACCTCAGATGCTGGATAAGGTATAGTAATATTTCTTGCTGTGATTTTTGGTTAGCATTAGGTACAGTAGTGATACAGGGTGTTTTAATAGTTGCTGTGCAATGAAAAATCACATTGCATAGTTATTCCTACACAACTACATAAAAATACGGTATAATCACCGTTACTTATACTGGTCCTCTACAATAATATAATCTTATTTAAAATGGAAAAGGGAAAATGAATAAGAAACACAGTATATAAGAGTATAAATACTGGAACCCCTAGTACTGAGTAGGCACTCGCATTTCTTTCCTTATTCTTTCAGAGTTTGTTATCCCTCCTGTCCTCCACTCTGTCTCATTTCCAATAGCATATGACCATATATGTTGCATTGCTTTTGAAGTTTGCCTCCAGTAGAAACGTCTTTCCATGATATCAATATGTATCTAGCGTTATAAGGCATGTAATTAACTTCTCTGGAAATAATATAACTAAAGTGTACAAATGTTCACACTACTTACTGAACAATTATGAAAACTTTGTATGTTGACACACTCATATCCACAGGTGTTGGTTGAGTTACCTCCACTCATCAATGAATCAGACCTCCACATAGCTCAGCTCTGCCTCACTTTGCTCACATCGACTGCCAAGCTACACAAGTCCTCCCTTGGAAACTTCCTCCAGGTCATAATGCCAGATGTCATGGCACTTGTCAGATCTCCACTCCTCCAAGGTTAGTACATAATGTGTGGAGTAAAGATGTACTGATGTGAAGTGCAATCTTCTTATTCCTGTCATCATAATGCAATGTAAAATCTTAATAATAATACAATGTAAAAACTAGTATGTATAACAAGGAGGTGTTTCCTAAGGTCACCACATGAGGGTGAGATGAAACTTTACAATAACTTATAGGTGTTTTTTTTCTAGTGCAGTATTATATTAGCTGTGTCACAGTGGCTGCACCTCACAACCTCTATTAATTAGGATATATGCCAGTGATTGGCAATTGTCTGTGTATTAGAAGATTAATATTATTTTATATTAACAGGAGGGGCACTGCGAGCAATGCAGGATCTGTTCGAGGCAGTTGTACGTGCAGGGCTCCCAGGTCTAGGGTACCAGGATATATTAAACCACCTTCTTGCACCACTTGTTTCACCACAGGCATCTAATATTCACAAACAGGTTAGTTTTAGTATGCATGTATAGTATACTGTATATAGTAATAGACTCGCTCTGAACTGTCTATAGTTTATCTCATGTTAAAGTGTTTAGTGTGTTTTTACAATAGAGCTGTTATTGTAAAGTGTTACAAACATGGTTAGTGGTTTTGTGCAACAATTTGATACTTTATAAGTTTTTTGGAGGGTAAATTTCATGATGACTAACTAACTTGCAAATAAAAAAACCAGACATATACTGAAAGATATCCTGTATTTGTGGATTTTGGTGTTTTCATGGCAAGCAAAGCAGTGAAAATTTTAAACATAGGTTTTTGTAGATGTTATGAATCAGTCCTTATGTTTCATAACCTTTTCTCACCAGGCATACCACTCAATGGCGAAGTGTGTAGCAGCACTGACACTTACACATCCTGGGGAAGCAGTGGGAGTAGTGGACAGATTCCTCATGGATGTCACCAGCCCTCGTTCACCCACTGTCCAGTCCTTCTCACTTTTGGCCATTGGCGAGATTGGCAAGCACATGTAGGTCTCATTCTCTCTCTCTTTGCTTCAAGCATTTGTGAATGTTTGAATGTGAGGATGAATTGCTAAACTGACTGCAATATTGCCAAAATGAGTTAAAAGAAGTAGATTTGTTTTCGCTATCCATATTTATTATTTATTTTTTCCAACTCATTGATACACCTTGCATAATACAAGAGATGCAAGTCACTAATTTCAATCTAAAACAGTGATGGTACATTACAGGCACCATGTGGTGAATCCCATGAACTCTATATGTGCTAAAAAATAAAACCCGATAAGTAAGAGTTAATGCAGTGTGAAGCCCCTCTCATAAGTCAGTTTCTTCTCAGCAATCCTTTCTTTTCTTGTTATTCATGCAAAATACCTTTTCCCTCTTCTATTTCCTACATCTTATGCATTTTGAACTTCATATATTTTGTGTTGCAATAAGCATTTTCAGTCAATCAATTAAATCGTCAGGCTACATCATTTTAATCTCCCTCCTTCCACAGTGACCTTAGCAGCATCCCTCAGCTCAAGGATGCAGTGGTCGCATCCTTCAGTTCCCCTTCAGAAGAGGTTAAATCGGCAGCTTCATATGCCCTGGGTCACTTGTCCTGTGGTAACCTCCAGGAGTATCTGCCCTTCGTTCTCTCTGAGATTGAGGCCAATCCCAAGAGACAGTACCTCCTCCTCCACTCATTAAAAGAAGTGAGATATAGGTTCTGCTTGTTAGTGTTATCAGTTTGATTATTCCTCAATACTATCATTAACAGCTTGTACAAAACTGTGTTTTGATCATTAATCTTTTGCTTGGAAGAGGAAGCTTTTAAAGTACTTTGAAGTGATGTAATATTTAAGTTTCACTGTTACTGATCTCAAATATAATATTTTTAAACTGACAGCAATATAATAAAAAATTAATGTCTAACTATACAGTGTCTTGCGGTACGTATGAGTTGTGGCATGATACTTATTTCATATTTTTAACTGTAAGGTTCTTCATTGTTTTAATTTCCTGATTAACGTTAAATTTGTATTTTAGGGTAGTGTCAAATTTGAATTATGATTTGTAAATTCTTGTATCTCTTCTTTGCCATATCAGATTATCAGTCTGCAGAGCAAGAGTCCAGAAGGAGTGAAGGTTCTACAAGGGTTTGTAAGTGACATCTGGACCCAGTTATTCCGGCACACTGAGTGCGCTGAGGAAGGAACACGTAATGTGGTGGCAGAGTGTCTGGGCAAGTTGACCCTCATCAACCCAGCTGCACTCTTACCCAAACTGCAAGAATCTCTGAAAACAGACTCACCCATGATGAGGACAACTATTGTCACTGCCATCAAATTCACCATATCAGACCAGGTATTGTAGTTGGATTAAACAGAAATAAGATGCTCAAGGAATTACCTAGATTCCACTTTCAGTCCCAGACCTTGGTTGCCAGTCCCAAATATTCAACACTGGTATCCTATACCAGCTAATATTTTACCCTGAACACTTTTACCTTACAAAGGGGCCTTCCCCTTCCCAATCCATTGTTACCACATAGTGTGATGATGAGCATTTTGGAGTTCGAGATACAACTGATAAAAGTGATTATTTCCATTTTGTATACCTTGGGCTGGCATGATTATTTCAAATGCAAGAAACAGAAAGAAATGTAACCAGAACCAAATTCTGGCAGAGAGTGAAACACAAAAATTCCATGTCTTCCCAAATTTAGGTGATAATATTCCATATTCCACTCTTATTCTTCCTTTATTTATTCAATGAAACTTGTTGATATTCTTTTTTCCTGAAAGTTTAGCTATTTTCTTTTACATAGCTTGGTTGCTATACTGATTTCCTGAATACTTTCCTTGTCCCCAGCCAACTGCCATTGATAGCCTGCTGCGACACTGCATTGGTGACTTCCTATCAACGCTACAGGATCCTGATCTAAATGTGCGCCGCGTAGCCTTGGTGGCCTTCAACTCAGCTGCACATAACAAGCCCTCATTGGTACGGGATCTTTTAGATACCATACTACCACAGCTCTATAATGAGACCAAAGTTAGGGTGAGTAATATTCCATTTTGTACCAATTGTACCACTGCCCTGAAGTACCTGATAGTCACCAGGATATAAAAGGCATTGACAGTATTAGCTCTTTCTTTGAATGTAGCAATAGTTGTGTTGTTGAACTGGAACTTACCGTAGTTTATATACGTATAGGTAAGTAAATACTACTTGAAAAATGGTAAGTTTATTGGCTTTGGATTCAATGTTCCCAAATATTCAACTCCATAAATACTGAATATATCAAGCAAATTATAAAAGCAACAGGTTACTCTGCCATTCTCTATGTTGAGCAAGTTACAGCCTAGTCGTCTCTTAGTTCCCGTAGTCTCAAACTTCAGCATTGGTTCCATACCATGGCCATTAGATTGTTCTATACACAGTACACTCAACCCTCGAATTTTGGATTTTCCAGACTTTGTATGGTCTCGGCCAAGCTTGGGCATTTGGGTGGCTTTAGGCTAGTTTATGGCCCAAATTCAGAGGGCAGTGACTCATTTTAGCACCGTTGGATAGGTTAAGCTCCGGAAACAATATTGCATTACTATACTGAGTCTACGTGATAGGTTACTGTTCTCGCCAGTGACACCACTGTGTAGCCATACATCTAACCAAACAAAGCATACCAGGAAGCATATTCACCTTACAGCGCCACAGAAAACTAGAATTAATTAAGAAACAGGAAGCAGGTAGAAGTGTTGCAAGTGTTTGTAACAAATACGGCGTGAAAAAACAAACTGCCTGAGGTAATGCGTGCAAAACAAAAGTTGCTGTGAAATTTCAGTTAGTAGCATAACGCAAAAGGGTGATACTAAGGCAAGAAAACATATGAAAGTGAGTATGAATATAGTATTCGATGCTGCAGTTTATAAATGGTATGTGCAGCAGTGTTCAGGTGGGTATGAGCTTGCTGGAAGTGCAGCAAAATTAGCAGTACAGTACATATTGGCTTTGCTCTACCCTGCTGAATTTTAGTTTTGTGTCTTATTTTATTTCTATTCATGTTTATCTGTCGATTCTAATATGCAATGTGCTCAATCCTATCAGAAAATGTGCCGTACAATATTGGTGATCTTTGGACTTATATGGTTCACAGAAGCCTCATTCCCTCTAATAATCTGCAAAATTGATGGTTGAGTGTATATATTTTTAATCACAAAATACTTATTTTAGCATTATGAAGTAAAATCTTAAATTTTAAGTGTGGTTGTAACAAATTAAAAGATATTTTATTTAATTGCATATCGGTATACATTGGTCCACAGAAAGAACTAATCCGAGAAGTTGAGATGGGTCCCTTCAAGCACACCGTTGATGATGGTCTGGACATACGCAAGGCAGCATTTGAGTGCATGTACACTCTCTTGGAGACTTGCCTAGATCGGGTTGATATATATGTCTTCCTGGAGCATGTTGAAGGCGGCTTGAAGGATCACTACGACATCAAAATGCTCACCTACCTGATGCTGACCAGGCTCGCACATTTATGTCCCCAGGCTGTGCTGCAGAGGTAAATAGAAATGCCTTCTTTCTGTCTTGATTGGTTGATGTACGACTCCTAATCCTAGGGTGGCAAGCATCAACCAGTCGTTACATTTTTATGGTATGAACTTTGGAGATATATAATTGGTTGCTAAGAGTGACTCAAGCAATTATTTATCTTTAGTTTTATTACTTATTATAGTTTTCTTTTGATAAGTGAGATCCTGATTGACCTCAGTTAAAAACAGATGCTGAACTTAGTTAAAGAAATCTAATCCATGTCACAACTGGAGAGAGATTGTCACGTGTAATCCTGTCACCTTAAATAACTGTTCCAATAGCTAATAAATATATTCTTTGGAAATTAATGCCTGACTATCACTTAATTCTGTGAAATATTAACTAATTTATAATTTTATTTCAGATTGGAAAGATTGGTTGAGCCATTGCGCACAACAGTCACTACAAAGGTAAAAGCCAACTCAGTAAAACAAGAGTATGAAAAGCAAGACGAATTGAAGCGATCAGCAATGCGAGCAATTGCTGCTCTATTAACCATCCCTGATGCCGACAAAAATCCTCAGTTATCTGAATTTGTAGCACACATCAAGTCGACACCAGAATTACAATCGTTATTTGAATCAATCCAACGTGATGCCTGCCCAACACATGATGCCATGATGGATCTGAGTTGAATAATGCTAAATTGAGGCTAAGCATGTTAAATATCCTGAGACTGAGTGGAAGTGCGAGTGAACGATTAATTGTGCTAGATTTTTTATTGTGAACAAATGTTATGAACAGTGTAAACCTTAAATTTTCAGCAGGAATGAACTAATGGTGCAACTAAGCAGTGTGATGACTGTAAGTACATCAGTTTTGTCTTTTCCTGTTGCTTATCATCATACATATGGAAAAATATCACGGCTAAGTCAAGAACTTTGATAATAGTTCTTGCAGTTTACAACAATTGTAAGTGAAGTCATTTGTAATTTAATTTTTTGCGTGCACTCACTTCAGAGAATAAACTGACTACTTGTGTGAGTTGAATTTCTGCAGAATATCTAAGTATCTACTGGCCATTTAGCAAATTCAGTAATTATATTTGTTTAATATAACGGAAAATTTTGTTGATAATTATCTCGAAAGACATATTTTCCTTATAATCAGCAAGTTGGCTCAAAGGTGTGGCACGAGACTACTTGACCCATCACACATTTCATATGGTAATTTGTCATATAACTGCTTTCATAGGAGAATATATCAGGTATGCCTCATTTAGTAAAGATTAATTCACTATTACCTCTAAAAACATTCAAGTACAGTAGTTAGATAGTACTTGCAGTATACAATATGTACAGCATGCTTTTCTGGGAATGTAGTGCCGTGTGGATCTTCTTGGATGCCAAGTTACTGTTTATTTAGGAAAAATTGATCTTTAGAAATACCAAAAAATGTTCCAAGAAGCCTGTGATGAATTCATGCTTGATATTTAAGGGGGGGAAAAAGGAAGCCTTTTGGGCCTTCATTCTTCAGTTCTACTCTCCAAAGGTAATTTTATTTTCATTATTTGCTCATGGAGTAAATTATTTGACAAGCCATGTTTCATGCAGGTTATCTCCTATGCACCATTGGCTTGATGTGTAAATTGTAGGGGCATTAAGTTAACTAGATTGCAAACCCTCCTGTCTCCTACTTCATCCTACATTCAAATTTAACCTGTCCCTGGAGGAACTTATCCAATTAATTTTCTCAGGCCTCATTTGCATTATAATTCATGCCATAGTCCCTTCTTTACTTCGTTTTTTTTTTTTTTTTACAGTTTTTTTCTGTTTGATGGTGGTAATTGGTCTGTTTATAGCTACATTTATTACTTGTAATATAGTATAAACTTTCCTATCTAGTTTTATTCACTAAACCTAAAATTCTACATCAGGAACACTGTGGTCTGACAGAACCGGGATAGTTAATTGCTTGTGTGCTATGTTTTAGTGGCTTTTAAATACCCTGGGATTTTTATCATTCTAAGTACGGTAGCTTCCTGACTATTTGTACCCCTGCAAAGTTTAGGGGATTATTATTTGATATCTATATGTTATTTATATACATCAGTCAGAATATGCTTTGTGTCTATTAGATCCACAAGTACAATATCTGAGGTGTGACTGAAAACCACTAAAGGGAATGCACTTATAATATTATTGGATATACTGTATTGTGGATGTGCTAGGATTGGTTAAGTTCGGGTAGGTTAGATGTGACACAAGTTCTTGGACCATTTTGTTCTTTGTTTTCATGTATGACTGTTTTAGAAAAATATTTACTTTAGTCAATAATTTAAAAAAAATTCAAGTATGTAAACACAGTACAGAATTGGTGATAGAAGAGGAGGAAGGAAGGAGTAGAAAGCACCACCAATCTCCACGATAAATATAATCATAGCTGGAGAATGTGAGTCTGGGGAAGGGGTCCCTCCAAGACCAACAGTGTATAGCTCTGCCATGTTCTTGTTGCTTGTTCAATTATGGTTTACTGAAATCTAGGGATAAAAAAATATATATACTGTATGTGTCTATGTGTATAGCCGTCTGACGCTGACCGGTTGGCAATGGCACCACGTCCGGCGCATAACAGTCCCATACAAAAATTTGATCTAACAAGCCACCAACTCAATTTTCGGATTTTGTCTATACATGTATATCTATAGCTCTGGCGCCTCGTTCCCTCCACTCTCTCAACCACCTAAAGGGGGGTCCATAGTGTGACCCCCCTTTACATGTTCAAAACTTCCTGAAACTCTCCACAACCTCTCCCGACTGTCCTGCTGCACTCACGTCTGTCGCTGACCTCTTCCGAAGCTCAGCAACTTAGAGAAAGACCTGTCTACTACTTCTGAGTAGGTGCAGGATGAGGAAGTCTCCGTAATGTCACACCCCCTATAGTGCAAAACATTTGACTGATTGATCTTTAGGTGCCGCAACAGCAAGGTCATATAGCTGAAGAGAGGTGTGACAGATGGAAATAAAATTAAATGAGGGACAGTTGAAGAACTGAAAGGGAGTGGCTGGGGCTGAAGGGGCGCCAATATACCCTTAAAGTATTGCCCACATCACTGCAGGCAATACCCCCCCTACAGGGTAATGAAAAGCAACACACTGTCCTGCTGAGCTGCTTACCTCATTCTATGAAAAAAAAATTAAGGTCAATTTTTTTTTTTTACAGTATTGCTGTTGACTTTATGTTGCATCGTCTTGCTATGTACTCCCCGCAGAAGGATATTGTCTGAATTGATGTATGGCAGTAATTTAAGGGTTTGCAAGTCATCCCTTTGTACCTGAGCCACTCCATTTAATTTTGCATAATTTCCTTCCTGTTTGTTATATCCTTTCTATTTCCTCCTTCCTCATGCTCCAGAGTCTTCCAGGCCTAGTGCAATCATCCCTTTTTTTCAGTTGCCCTCGTTTTTCTTATTTTGTTCTTTTTCATGATGGTTGCTGTCCTTGCTCTGAGTCTCCTCCCTTTATGGTACAGTCTGTCAATGATGCACGTACGCCACCCTCGTTCAGTTACTCGCAGTTTTAGCTGGTAAAATCTGGAGTAGAAAGCAGGGGTATCTTAATTCTTACAGCAGATATTATATCGACCAATCACAATCACTAAGATAACCCTGCTTACTACTTCAAATTTTTACAGTTATATATATATATATATATATATATATATATATATATATATATATATATATATATATATATATATATATATATATATATATATATATATATATATATATATATATATATATATATTCCCCCTTAACACATTATTTAGTCCTACACACGTTAACGGCTGAGGTACTCTTGATCGTCATGAGGAAATAATACTGTATTATATAGCGTGAAGGTAAACCGTAAAGGTGGAACCGACCAGTGGCCTACCGCCTCGATCCCTTCCTCTCACGTCACGCACCATAAACACACACATGGCCCACAGGTGTCTTGCTACTAAATTTCCAGAGCAAATAATATCACTTCATGGTCACCTCATACATAGTAATTAAGTACACTTATGGTGTACAGTTTGTTTATCTATTTTTTGTTTTGTTTTTGCAGTGACCTCTCTGATTCGCTGTGATATTTTGGATGTTCATTATGTATAACTACTGCTACTAACAATCCCTCCTTTGAGTCGAGTCCATCTATGCTCTTATAAGTTTGTATTTGCATAGGTGTATTTATCTATTTAATCAAGTTATCCTTCAAGGGCACGTAATATTCCATTGGCTCCTATAATGTGGTGCTAGTCTTGTTTGTTTACATAAGACTATATTACAGACCGTCCTCTTTGCTTGGCTGGCTGTTAACTGCTCTTTTTAATTTATATCATCAGCATGTAAATTACAGATTATTAGAAGAAATGCACAAAGCCACGGAGAACGAGGGAATATAATTATAGTAACGTGTAGGTGTTATATATATATATTTTACGGACTCTGTGATCGTGTATGAAAATTGGAGGCTTCAGATTCCTCCTGACCATGCTACGAAACAAAGCTCCTTCCATATAGGTGGTGTTTCGTGGCAGTGTTTGAAGGACTCGATAACCTCCAATTTTCTGACTTTACATCAACGGGTCCCATAAGGAGATTCAGTTTCCTTGAGTGATAATTACGGTGAATGGTTGGTTGTTATATAAATGACAGGCGGCACATTAAGGGAATAGCATCCTTTTGGTAGTTTGAAGAGCCTTGATTCCTCCACAGCATGCCAGGAAGTAGGACCAGATTGACAAAAATAATGGTATCCTGTTGCTTGGAATAGTTTGGAGGAATCAGTTGCTATTATCCTTGGTCGTAGGTCTATATTCATAGTATACCCGCGCGCTCATTTCTTCTTCCGTCACTCTTTCACGTTATGATATACAAAAACGTTATTATGTATACTTCATGAATGTGGAACCCTATATATAGTGCTTTTCACGTTCTCTGATCAAAGATGAATTTACACTATTTATATATACACCTTTCTGTATGAACATACAATAATTTTGGCTATCACCTATATTTTAAACAATTTAGGACAATGCAAAAGTTTTCTCATGGCTGGATAACAATATCTCATTTTCAATCAATGCTCTCTCTCCTTTCACAGGTCATTAAATCAAACAATTATATTCAATAGATTCCGTGATGTCACTGGCCACTGACTCTCCTTCCATCAGGCCTTGGGGTATCTCGGTGGTCTTGTTACTACCCCCTTAATTACGTTATGCCGGGTGCTGTATATATCCTTTGTGTACTCTGAACTACCTTGGGACTATTCATACTATAATTATACCTTGTTACTCACCAGCCCATAATGAGACAAGGGTTAGAAAGATTATTTATATGAAATACCCCTCTTTATAAGTTCTGCTTCCAATACCTTATTCATCTCTTGTCCATTAACTCTCTCTCTCTCTCTCTCTCTCTCTCTCTCTCTCTCTCTCTCTCTCCACATACGGTATATAGTCACACTTTGTAGTATGTCTCACCTTTTTCTCTGCCAATTTCCCCTTACTACCCCTATGCTTGCTATCGTGCCAATATACAACCCCATTATACGTTCTCCCTCCCACACTTACTGCATTTCTTGTCTGTTAACATGCCTTTTTACTCAATATCTATATTCTTATATTTTGTAGTTTGACTTTTCCCCTCTTTCCTTTGTCTAAATTCCCTCTAGTACCCCCATGCTTAATTGCTTTCCTGTAATTTTTTTTAAAATATAAGTGAATAAATACGTAAAGAAATCGAATAACTCTGAGCTTGGTGCTATAGTTCCCTTTCTGATAATCAAAGTTGAATCTCCTTTGGTGGTCGGTATTGCTTGTGGTGACGTGGGGTTTTGGCACCCCTTTGGAATCGACTCCTGACCCCCTTCTTATTCCTTTCCCTCTCGTTTCCTTCTTGCTTGTTGTCCCACCTCTGTCGTCGTTCACCTTCTTCCTCGTCCTATATACAGCAGGGTTTTCCAGGCCTGTGCATGGTGAGGTTTTAATTGTATCATCCTCATAACTATCAACATCAATCCATAAACACCTTTTTGATAAAACACCTGAATTTGTTTGTCTAATAATATATGTAAATTATGGTGGGAAAAAACCCGCCGTTGAAGGTTTAAGTAGCGAGGCCAGGGACATTTTTCACCGCCTCCATCCCGTCTGGTGTCATCAAATGTTGCAGTCGACTGTAAAGGATACTCTCCTTGCATAACAAAAAAAAAAAAAAACGCCAAGTTATGTAAGTAAATTATTTTCCTGTACCTTGTGTATTATGATAAGTCCTATTCTTTCTTCCCATATATTCGTAGTCTTGGATAGAATTTTAGACAACACTGTACGAAACAATCTTCCAAACATGCTCGGGTATTTTAGAGTTTGTATACGGTAATTAAGGAGTCACATGGCACACACACATACACACACACATTTTATCTATGGAGTTATCAAAGGTCTCAGATTATAAAGACTAAGAAAAATGCTTGCACACACACACACACACATAACCAAAATATATGCCTCGTCACAACTCCAGTAACTATAGATTCCTTCTAGTTTTATACACCATCAACGTATGCCATGATATTAGTGCAAAGTGTTGACGATGGTGTGCTACCTGTACGATGACTCCATAGACACACAACAGAGCCATCGTACCGGGGCCCACACGTCGTCACCATGAATATTCTTGCATACGACCTAGACTAGAGTGTGGTGGGAGGGACTTGAATAAATAAACAGATATATAAACAAATGGAATATGCAAGTATAATATAAAAATATATCAAAACATAATCAAGAAATTTATTGTTACTATAGGCCCGGTATGACTCAACAATACCTAAATTACCTATAGCTACGTCCTTAAGTCTAACCAACCAACCCACCACCAGTAAGTGAGTGACACGCCCTTCCCTCGTCCTCCGTCACCAACAAGGTCACACGTGCTCCGTCCATAACACTAGGGAGTATATAATGGGATGAGGGTCCGAGGGAAGACATCAGTCACTTGTCACTTCTCGGAGTTATAACACAGAGAAACTTAAGGGTAAGTAAAGGACAGTTTGAGATCCACTGCTAAAAGGACGTACGGGGTTTCAATTAAGGAAGGATAGTATACTTTTGGTACATTTAGAAAGCCTTGAGTCCTCCAAAGTCTGCCAGGAAACAGCAAGACCAGAATAACTAAAATAATGGTTGCTTGTTGCTTCGAATAGTTTTGAGGAATCACTTGCTTTGTTCTAGATATACCAGCATTGTACTACCTACAAGGTTTACTAAAGCTTTTTATAATATGTTTATTTTCTGTGACAAAAGATACTTCGTACATATGCAGATTTATCTAACTATTTTTCATAAAACGTACAGACACGAGCATTAATAAGCTTTGGTTGAAGCTTTGAACAGTCCAATTCACCAAAAGAAGTAATTCCAATCGAGATCTTATTGTGCATTTATTTACTGTTTCTATTGGTATTCGAAGCACACCTGAATACTTATTAGGGCTCGTGAATTACAATCCCTAGCCCACCTAAGTTCCCTTTTTATCAGTTTTCATTCTAGTCAAACAACGAACCATGCAATCAATAATTAATCCACCAATCTCTCTCCCTTCTTACCAACCACACCTTAATTAATTCCAACCAACACAGACCATCACCAGCACCATGACAACATTAGTAGTGGGTGGGGGTGGCTTGGTGGCTGCTGCGGCTGTGGCAGGGGCTGTGGGCTTGGGTCTGGCAGGAGTGGCAGCTCTGGCGGGGATAGGACGAAAGGGGAGGAGGAGGAGGAAGGGCGGACGTAGGAGGTACGGGCGTGATGTTACAACTACTGGTGCTGGTGCTGAAGAAGATGAAAGGGCTGCACTCATGAGATTGCTAGAGGTAATCAAGGAGGAGGATGTGACTGGGTGTGGCAGGAGACTGATGTGTGAATTGGCAGCCTCTGACCCAACACAACTTGAAGAGGAACATTTAGCCATACTCGACTTGTTGGAGTGAGTGTTTATTTTATTGTTTTATGTTTCTTCTCTTCCTCCTCCTTCTCATCCCTTTGCTCGTCCTCCTCCTTCTCTTGCTCCTCTTTCTCCTCATCACTTTCCTCCTCCTCCTCCTCCTCCTTATTCTCATCCTTCATTTTACTCTTTATCCTCATCCTTCTCTTGCTCCTCATCCCCCTCTTTTTCTTCCTAGCTGCTTCAATATTTTTTGTTTTATTTATTGTTTATTTCCTCAAGTTATGTTAGAGTAATTTATTTTCTATATATGTTTTTGTTATTACACTCATTTAATTAATTTTACATACATTCACGTCAATACTAAACCATATTTGCAGTTATCTATCAATTTGCACAAACTACACTCACATATAAATAATTTTCATATAATATTCATACCATGAGTGCTATTTATTTTTCATTTAAAAATTAATATCAATGGATCAATGTCATTCATTTTAGTATATACCATACCCTACAATCCCATTTCCACCTTAATAATAATAATAATGATAATGAAAATGGCTAACTTGTTGGACTTTCTCTCTAATTCGTGCATAGTAAGTTAATCTCTCTAACTTCCTCTCTCTCTCCCTCACGTGATGACTCAGACCCGTGGTGAGGCCTGGCGAGGGTCTGCTTCCTCCTGGTAGTGCTGCCGAGGAGTATGTAAGGGCTCGTGGCGTGGGTGAGAGTGGTGGGGATTGTGCCTTGGCCTACCCTGCATGTCCAGTCCCTCCATCACAGCTCCCTCAACTCATCCTCGACTACCTTCCCTGAGTCACTTGCTAAACACACGCACACACACACACACGCACTAGCACACACACACGCTCCGTCCCTCACTTACTAAATACACTCACACACACACACGCTAAACACACACTCCTTCACAACTCCCTCAACTACTTTCCCTGAGTCATTTGCTCACAAAGACACACACAAAGACACACCGTCATTTTCCTTTCTCCCTTCTACCCTCCTAGTTTTCCCTCTACACCTTTCCTCTCTCTCTCTCTCTCTCTCTCTCTCTCTCTCTCTCTCTCCTTTTTACTGGCAAGCCGGCTAAGGCAAAGGCTCGGTTCAGCAACCTTTTCTTTTTCCTCCCTCCTTTATCCCGAAAGTTCACACACACACACACACACACACACACACACATACACATACACACACAATCTGGAAATTCTGAGACCCCAATCAATATTCCCTGTGATCGTGTATGATAACTGGAGGCTTCTGATTCCTCCTGACGACTCCATGAAACAAACTCCAGCCATATAGGTGGTGTTTCGTGGTAATATTTGAAGGACTGGTATAACTCCAATTTTCTGACTACATCACAGGGTCCTTAAAATCCTCATCTGGAGTTATGTCAAAGTAATTCAAGATCTTCAAATTTTTGGCTTGAATAAGACATTGTAAAAACTCACATTTCTTTCTATGTGAGTAAATCTTCCATAACATCGGAGATCCTTTATGCAGCAATAAAAATCTTACTGAATGTAAACATATACTCTTTGTGAACCTAAATTTATCACTCTGTATGTACGTATGCTGAAAATAAAATGATGAAGTTATACTGTGCAAAAGAGCTTGTGGGTATGTTGATGACTATGAAATATAGTTTATAATAGCGTTGATGACCACGAAATATATAGTTAGTTATAGTGACTGACCACCAGAGGGCCACGAGGAACATTGACCAGCAGCCACACAGAACACACGGATGGATCGAGGGTCAAAGTGTTGTCGAAAGATTGATAGTCATAGATTCCTGCAAACATAATTATATATGCAACAATACCAAACCTAGCTCCGTCGCAGGTTAATCCATCTGCTTGTGTTTCTTAGTAAAAAGTGTATGAATTGGGAACTTTCCTTGCTGTCAATAGATAATTATGACGAGTATCCTGTCCGAAGCAGTTACCGAACCTTTGAGTCTGAACGGTCCATACCCTCTACTCCCACCCTCCCTCCCTCTCACCTCAGTCTTCTCACCTCTCTCTTGTCTCTTGTTGTACACACCACCTTCCACTTCCTCCCTCTCGACTCTCGCCTCAGTCCTCTCTCCTCTCTTATATACCTTTCTGCACTCCACCTCCATCACTTCACTTCTCTGTCCTCTCTCTATTTCTACATTTCACCTCCCATTTCCTTCCTCCCTCTCCTCAGTCCTCTCGGCTCCTCTGTTCTCACTCATATCTTCCTTTCTACACACCATCTCCCAGTCGTCTCTCCTTTATCTGGTAACTTCTAAGTGTCGGATTACATCAGCTACCTGTTTACAATTCAACTTCTGTGCCACTAACTTGTGCTAAACGTGCTACCAATTGTGCTAACCGTGCTAACAACGTGTCCTAAACGTGCTAATTGTGTTACCGGCTTATGCTACCAACTTCGGCAACTTGTGTATGTGTCTGGAGCTGCATGGCCTGCTGTGTCTGTGTGATTCCATGCATCAACAACCGCTGATTAGTATCAAAAACAAGTAATACTGAATAGTAATTGTAATCGTTATTCATTAAGCTGTATTTAACCAATGAATAATAGTGTTACCAGGTTGCTTTAAACAAGGCTGTGACAACTCGATTTAAAACATTAAAAAAAAATCCAAACCATCTCTACAGTCAATGGTTTTTATAATGTCACGATACGAGTCATCTTGGGTTTATCCCTTTTAATGGTAGGCCTATGTGTTTATATAATCAATTAATACCGAATATATAAATACGTTAGCCATTACGTGCAATTACACTGTAGCCCTGAAATTACATTGTATCCCTTCTCCCTCCTCTATCTGCCCTTTTTCCCATTTATTTATTTATTTATTATTCATTTTTTATTTATTGTGCCGTGGCGTCATTCAAAAGACATGCAGCAAAACATAAGGGTATGCGAGACCCATGAAAACACACACACACACACACACACACTCAAGAAAACATAACAGAATGAAACACGATAATTCTGACAAATATAATTTATAACCTACTAAAATCCACCAAAACGAGTGTGGCGTATCAGAAGTTCCTCTAAATTTCTAAAACATGGTGGTTCAGCAGATGTCGACGAACCACATCAAGGGGTTACCATCCCCCCTAAATATTCTACTTTACTCCATGTCTGTCCCCCTTCCTGCCTCCCCCCCCCCAACCTCCACATACACACACACACACACACACAGGCAAACTACTCAATAACTTGTTTGCATCATTAGAATGAAAGAAGACCCACTCCAGGCCAACCTGTGACTACCATGGAACGACCCCCACTCCCCACCCCCACTCACCATGGAACTACCCCCACTACCCACCCCACCCACCATGGAACGACCCCCACTACCCACCCCCACCTACCATGGAACGATCCCCATTCCCCACCCCACCCACCATAGAATGACCACCACAATATGTAGAAGTATATGTTGAATTATTTTACATTTTCTATTATAATCATCAAAGAAAACTACATCACGCCTAGTTTAAATCATACAGCATAAAAAATATATATAAATGTAAATGACAGACAGACAGCACAGCATCACGAATGAAATAGGATATCTCTTGTATTATTCAAGTAACTTAGAAAAACTTCAGTAATTTCTTCGTAGGCTATGTAGGTGTGAAGTGAGTTGCGTACGAGAGGAGAGAGGACATAATATTGTGTGTGTGTGTGGGTAGTAAGAGTGTGTGTGTGAGGAAGTCGTGGTGGTGTGGGGCATGAGAGGTCGCCACATCTTTTAAACACATTTATCTCCTTTAGCTCTGTATACACTTCATTTTCAGGACAGTGTACCTTTCTAGCTTACGTCTTATTCATACACTTATATTAATTATCTTAAGAGAAGCGCACTGAAGGAAAACATACAGTGATTACGATGAAAATAATCTTGACCCCAAATCGTACTACTTAGCAACTTTTCCTTTCAGACGTTAGAGTGTGTGTATGTGTATGTGTGTGTGTGTGGTTAGGTTAGTTAGTGTGGCGTAGTGGGGAAGTGTGTGAGGAAGGCTGGTGTGTGTGTGTGTGTGTATGGCATCCTACAGATCGAGGCTCTTAGGGTCTTGTTAAATATCTGTGGCTTCCTTTAGCTGTGACAGTGACTGATTTGGGACCATCTGGCCACCAAGGTTTAGTCATACGTAAAGGTAGGACTGCACTCGTATTTTTTATTCTATTTATTTATTTAACTGCTGCAGTGACAGTAAAACAGTTTGATATTGTAACATACTTTTTCTAAACGTTTGATATTGTGACATACTTTTTCTATACTCGTAAATTATAGTGTAGGGTTATAGAATGTATAATTATGCATGGAGAATTTAAACATGATGTTACTCTATTCAACTGGATAGAGATAGAAATGTACCATACAAAGTTTGTAGGTAACATTATATATTTTAGTAGGCCTGCATTAACGTACCGTGTTATTATTTGCAACTTACTCCACAATGTATTAGGTTTTCAACGTAGGGTAATTACTGTCATTGAGTGGAGTTGGTGAGGTAGGTGTACTACAATAGAGACGTTAAGCCCTTTCACTGAGTAACACCGATGAGATTAAATGGGGTTGTAAACTGATCCGAGATAATAGGGTTTATCTCGTTAATTTGGACTTGCCACTACTTATTATAATTATGAGGCCTGCTTATATTTTACGGTACCTATAACTTATTTGTGTTATGGTTCTTGAAAATTAGCTTAATTAACTTAAGGGACCCTGTGATATCATCAGAATATTGAAGGTAAACGAGTCCTTCAAATATTGCCACAAAACACCACCTATGGGAAAGGCGCTTGTTTCCTGACATAGCCTAGTCAGGAGGAATCAGCAAGCAGAAGACTCCATTTCTCATGCACGATACCTGGGTCCTTAAGAATAAATAGGTCAGATATTTACGTGTAACTTTTGTAACACCATAATTAAAATATGTAGGCCCTATATAGATGCCGTATGTAAGATTATTGGTAGTTTTGATGATGGCTTGATACAGGTACGATGGCTGTGTTATTTGTCCAGGGAGTAATAGTAAAAGTACCACGCCATCGTCAATACCATGAATGTTCTTGCATACTGACCCTATTTTCACATGGGAGGGTGGATGCAGTACTGGCCACGTATATCCCATGCAGTATACCTGTTTACACTATGCACTCTACTATACAACAATAATCATACAGATGTCAAACCACTACACCCACTTAATTATTTAAGGGACAATGTGCTGTAGTTAGAAAATTGGAGGTAAACAGGTCCTTCAAAAAAATATGGCCACGAAACACACACACACATATGGAAGGTAGCTTGTTTCGTAGTATAATCAGGAGGAATCAGATGCCTCCAATTCTTGTACACGAACACAGGATCCTTAAGAGAAACCTTCTTAGCTTATAATGAGATAGTATCAAACCTTAACGCCCCACTCCATTCAGCTGATCATCCCACTCATTCCTGTATACCACCACGCCCCATTCCTTCACACCCATGACAGTGAGGAAAATCTTAATTGGTTGTTGGTAATTTTGAAGGTCTCTGATACCTCCAAACAGTGCTATAAAACAGATCCCCTATCAGTAAGTACCATTGAGGGGTCTGTTTTCTACTATAGTTAGAAGGAATCAGTTGCCTTCAAATTTACCAACATAAGAGTCTCTCCTTAATTAATGGGAGGAGAAACTTGGCTCCCGTAATTGGACAGTTTCCCTTCATGACGGTTCACAGCACAATGCAGGCAGGCAGGCAGGCAGTCTAATAATGCTCTATGATGAGAAGGATATAATGGAAGGTAATTTTGTATCGATTATGATGTATATAATGCTAGCGTATATAATAATAATAATTATGGTAAGCAATAGAGAAGCAGGGAAGGATATAAAGTATTTCCTGATGCATTAATTTATGTTTGTCTCGTTGGTATCAGTGTACGTTTATTATTTGTTTCATACGATAATCATAAACCAAGAGCGGCTAGAGCCTTTACAAAGTGCGGCCGAACATAATATATTTTGACCATACTCCAAAATATTGTCAAAGTCAGTCTCTATAAGGCTATCTGGCAGCCTTCCTCCCCCCCCCCCCCGTCCTCCCAGAATAATTTACGTAGCACAAGTCACTACTTCTCACCAATCACGTTACTACTTTTTCTCGTGGGTGTTTTGATTAACTTAAGATTATTAAAAGTTGGCATACTGTGTGGGTGTGGGTGTTTATAATTTTCTCTCTCACTTGGTAGGCCTATATGCTAATTTTGATCCATTGTTACAGCTGATTAGACTTCTTTATGTACTGGATATGTGTTGTTGCCCCCACCCCAGTCTTTTGTTGACTCTTCCTCATATTAGGCTTGGATGTAGTTACTTTGTAATTGTTGGCTTTGTTAGGCTCTATTGTCCACTAATAATATGCATACTGACCGTGACGGCATCTATTTCCAAACATATTATTGGATACTTCACCACCCACGGCGCCAGTTCAAGTTATAGCCTATTATATGATCATACCGGGCACTCCTAGTCACAACAAACCAAGCAAGCCCTGCCGATTCTACTTCACTTCTGATACTATATTACGGCTACATTTGATAGGATATAGATGATGTGGACACGGGAAAAGGCACAAATATCTTATAACTGGCAGATAACAGTCGGTGTGTCGTGTAAAGTACTCATATACTTGGCGTGTGAGTGAGTAGTTTGGTGGGTATTAGAATTAGTTAACTGGTTTCTGATTCATGTTGGGCGTCTGGAAATAAATAAGTAAATAATATATACCGTACTCAGATAGATTATTTTGTCGCGTGGCAATTTGTGCTTTAGGGCCCTCATATTATTAACGTTTTATTATCAAGTTAAGGGCCCCTGTGATCGTGTGTGAGACCTGCTGGTGGCTTCTGATTCCTCCTGACTCTGCCACGAAACAAGCTCCTTTAATGTAGGTAGTGTTTTGTGGCAATGTGTGAAGGACTCTCTAACCTCCACATTTTCTGACTACATCACAGGTGTCCTTAACTTTTGCACCATTCATTTTCTTTACCCCTCTCTGCGCTTGACTATCGTGGGATGTTTGTTTATTGCGGTGGGTTTAATTGCAAGATAATAAGTTGCTAGCAGCAGCTGTAACGCTGTAAAGTTAAAAGATTTATCTCTGTGTTGCGAATATGAAATTGGTTGTCGGCTGATTAATAATTGAGCGGGTCCTCACTCGGATTAGTTGTTTTTCATGGGTGTTAGCAACCGGTACCTACGTGTGTGTTTTTAATTGTGTACACGCTACTGTAATGACGAATGAGTTATTTATTCACCCAGTGTGTATGTTAGAAATAATTTTAGAGGACCGTACCGTAAATAGATAGCTAGCTATATGGCATTATTAACACACACACACACACACACACACACACAATAGTGACTTGTATAAATAATGTGTCGTCTTCTTGTGGGGCAGAAAAGAAGCCTCCAATACCATGACACTAAACTGCCCTTCACCTAGTCCTAGTGCGACACACGAGAGGAACCAAACATTTCATAGGCTTATATAGCTTCATCCAATAATCTCCAAAGCCACAATTGTGGTATATTGTGGCTTTGATAAATCCGGGGCATTTACTAGGGACGCCATCCATTTTACCAGTTGTAAATGAAATTATAGTACAATAGTCAGTATCCATAGTAGGGTAACAGAACTCATTGGTCTGTGTGTGTGTTCTTACCCTTGCACCTGACTTTAATAATAACTGAAAAACACATTAGGGACCCTATGCTCTCTCTCTCTCTCTCTCTCTCTCTCTCTCTCTCTCATTTTCGTTTTCTTATTCTTTTGTCTTGTTTGATTAGGCAATTTACCAGAAAATTCGTTGTCCATCAAAATTGAGTAGGCTATAAATATTTGATGTGAGTTTCCTTCATCTCACTTGAATATCGTAAATATATAAGCTGATAATTTCGTCTAAAGGGATACTCTCATGTGGTCAAATTCGAGGACCACTGATTCCTCCAAAATATGCCAGGAAACAGACGACCTAAATGTTACTTTAATTAAAGGGAGATCTGTTTCGTGGCTTACTTTGGACAAATCATAGCCCATTAAAATCACTAACAAAACAATCTCTCTCCCCTTGAATTAAACATGAACAAGTAAGACAATCCTGCAGTAAACATTGCACGTTCGTGTAGCAATGTCGCCAAATATGAACGTGAAAATTAAGACTTTCACTCAAGCAAGCAACCAGCGCCCTTAATTATTGTCTTAATATAATTATTGTGCGAGTAGTCCAAGTATTACTTAGGTTAATATGACACATTTTACTTTTATTCTTTTTAATAGTTTTTATTAATCGAATGTAACTCATATAAATATGAAAAGGCAGTGTTCATTGAAGTAAGTTAAGAATATAATATACATTTGTTTTTGTGACGTGTTTCTCATGTCTGTAACATCCATAATTCCAACACTTGCACAAAGAAGGTTTGGGCGTAACACTTTGTATAGCGTTTCACTAATCCTAGGATACTGTAAATATAAGTTGTCAGACACTGTAAAGGGATTATTGAAATAACTTAAACTTTTGGAAGGCAGAAGCAATTTATCTGACAGGATAATCGTTTGATACCTGTCAAAAAGAAAAAGCAGAATTCGTCAGCCTTCGTTGAAGGGTTGAATTATCACAATAGTACTTTCCAATACCGAATTAAACAACTCGTCTTTTTTGTCTCTAAAAGGGAACCGTATTCTTACTCTCTAAAAGTATACGGTACCATTAAAACACGAACACCTGTAGTAAACATTGATGGGTGGCAGATGTAGTAGTACAGCCCAAGGCAGTGAGATAATGACGTGGAGGTGACAGTAAAAGCTTTTTGTTTTGCTCTTTGCCATATTTGGCTCGCGGGGACACAACAAACCAAGCGTCTGTATAGCTTACTTTCGTGTCTCGGTAAGTTGATCCATTATTCACATTGCTGATGATCTGATAACAACGAATGAGACTCAGAGACAGGATCCCACATTATTGGCTGAAATAAACAACCGTCAGTATAGTAGATTTATTTTGACATGTCCTACTAGGCCTAGTTTTGTGAACGCTAATGTAACGGCGCTTGGTTAGTTGTGTCTGTGTGCCCCATATAAGGAGTGGTGGAGCAGCAGCCTCGACAGACTCTCCTGGCTGGGTGGCAGTTGTCCCAAATATCCCACAATACAGGGATAAATAACACAAATATACAATTATTACAACTACGTAGGTCTTCAAAAGAAGACTCATCACCCTCAAATCGTAGCCTTTCATTTTATATATTATTTATTTATTTGTTTATTTCTTTATTTGTGAAAGGAAGTTGTCTACCATGGCACCTCCCCAATAACTAACTAGGCTAACTGTACTCGACATACATACAACCCAACCAAGAAATTAACTAAACCAATATTGCTGTCGTAATATAAAAACTCGTACTAATAAACAATAACACTCAAGTTTCTGTTCCATATTATCTGTTTGCCTCTCGCTGGTGTCCATGTTTTCATTTTTTTATCGGGTTAATTCATGTGCTGTAAAAATAACAAAACCTTATGTAAACTTAACTAATCTAACCTGACTTACCCATAAAACTTGTGACTTAATTGAAACTTTAGGAGCGAAAATGCCAACACAACTTGAAAGGAAGATAGCTTAATATAAGTCCTCCCTGTACCCTCAGATACTTGGGACTAGGCTCATATAATCTCTCCCTGTAGCTTGAGATACTTGGTTCACTAGGCTTGCCAGGGTTATCCACAACACGTTCTCTCCATTACTCTATCATCACCTCCACGTCCTTTCCTTTTACATCAACCATGCATGAATTCACTCGCTTAATCTATCCACTCGGTTGATTTTCAGAGCAATTATTGTATATACTCTCTGTTGGTATAATTATAGGACCTAGCTACAATTATTACAGTTTCTCGGTTGAACGGTATAGTGTATCAATTTCCTCATTTAATCTATGCACTGGGGGTGGCGGTTTTCAGGACAATATTATTATTGTATATATTAATTTAGACTAGAAAAAATCTACAATTATTCTTACAGTTCCTCATTTGAATGGTGTAGCCTAATTTTACTACGCCTCCATCTCAACCATCCTACCCACCCACCCTGCTGTTCACCTCAGTCTAACATATAATTTGCTTACGTTTATAACCTCAAATGTGACTTTTATAGTGTTCATAAAAGTAATATCACTGACAGCGTTTCACGTTTGAAAAGAATGGGATGGTTATAGTTGTTTTTATTCTTTTTCCTATATTCCTTTTCTTTTCTCTTTTTTTTTTATTATATTTTCTATCACAGTGCCTTTAATGTTGTCTCGTCTCTCAGTTTTATAGCAAAGAGTCAGTCAGTCAGCTGTGATTTTCAGTGACTCTTGTTATATAGTATATAATAGATACATTGATAGTACGTTAATTCTCTCTTGTGTCACTTCAGACAGTAGAAAGTGAAACGAGGTCATTATACCCACCTCTTTTAAGGGACCCTGTGATGTAGTCAGAAAATTGGTGATAAATGAGTCCTTCAAATATTGCTATGAAACACACACACCTATATGGAAAGAGTTTGTTTTGTGGCATGGTCAGGTGGAATCCGAAGCCTCCATTTTCATATCCGATCACAGGGTCCTAAACAATTCTTCTGTCTCCTTCTCCTTGAATGGTGCTCGTTAAGTTATTATAGTTATATGCTGATTTTGTCCATCTCTACAGGTAGGCTACTGTATTTTCACCCTTCATATGTTATCTTATGTTAACCTTATTAGTATACATCTTATTATCCCCCGTAGGATTCACGTATTGCCTGCAGTGATGTGAGCAATAAGAGTTTTGGCACCCCTTCGGCCCCATCCACTCCCGTTCAGTTATTCAACTGTCTCTTTTCATTTTATTTCCTTCCTGCTTGTTGTCACACCTCTCAATCACCTTCCTCTAGCGCTATAATATTATGACCTTGCTGTTGCTGACTTGCTGCGCCTAATATCAATCAACATTGGAATACGTATTGTTTCCTTACGGAATTATCCTTACATTAATTATAATGTACAAATGTTTGTTATTTATTTAGTTAGTTAATATACTGTATGCAGTTATAAAAATTACTGCAAAGGTGGTGGTCAGCTGTCCCTATACAATAAGAAAATAAAAATATAATATAAGTACAGATAATAATATAACTGCACATTGGATTGGATCCCATGGCGGCTTCTGACAACCCTCTCATTTGTAAGCGAGCAGATGTTAAATAAATGCAAGAGTAACATTTGTATAATTTGTCTGAGATTAATTGGAATGGCGTTACTTCTGCTAAATCATATATACATTGTTGGTCAGTGTAATAACTAAGCCTACCACATTTGCTGCCTTAGTCTTTAAGAATTTCGAGTTAGGTGTACAATATAGCCTACTATAAACATATTTTCCTGATTTCACCGTACGACAGTAATGTCAGGCTACGGAGTGCAGATGGTTTAGATAACTCTACTTTTACTTATCATCTGTTACAGTCACTGGATCTTGACACTAGATAGATACACCTATTCAGTAAGAAGGACATTAATCTTCCTAGGTTCAATGCCTAACACAAGCCAAGGTAACGTCAGCAGCAATGTGGGTGAATAGCCTAGTGGTGGTGTGGTGGTCATCTGTTTTTGTTTCCACGTCGGTGAACATTGATGCCCCATTGTTGCCACCATAGCGGGGCTCGGTGGGTATGTACTGTACTTTCTAAAATGTTTCTTCTCTGGCGGTGGGTCAGATGTGGTTATTATTACCACGGCTGGACACTAGCTGCTGCTGCTGTGGTCATCAGTTCGTTTTTGTTTCGTCGTCAAGTGAACCCTCCCACCCTCTCTGTATATCTCTTACCATTGTTTTGTACGGCTTCGTAATGCCACAGGCCGGCCTCATGAAAGACTTTCTAAAAAGTTTCATCACGCGTATGAGACGAGCGTGCGAAGCCAGATGAGAGATCAGTGAGTCAGTATTGTGACGAGTGTATAATATAATATGAACACTTTTGAGGGCTTACTTTTTTTATTGTCTCGTTTCATCGTTAACTACAGATTGTGTGCATGGATACATACATGTAAATACGGTCATTATATTTTTTTACTTACATGGTTGACCTGTGTGGCATTTCTTACCACCACGGCCTTCAGTACTTTCTAAAGCCTTCCTCCTCGGGTGCATGTGTTGCAGCCAGCCAGATGGGTGATCAAATGGTTATTGTGAAGGTTGTGTGCAATGAAATGAATGGAGGAGTTGGGAGGCCAATCACCCGATGCCAAAATAACACGGCCTTGAGGGATTTGCTGCGGGGGAGGGGGTTTATGTATTTAGTTTCTTTTGTTATTGTTTTTCCTGTCGTTTTTTGTTTTGGCTGTCTCCTTCTCTTCCTCTTCCTTTTCTACCTCCTCTTCCTCTTCCTATTTCACTTCCTCTTCCTATTTCTTTTTCTCCTCATTCTCTTTGTTTCCCGTCTCGTATTACATTTATCATCTTTATTATTTGTCCCAACACCAAAATACTCTCCATATATATACTGTACGTGGCTATGCAGCAAAATTCGTGTCCTTGAATTTAAAAAAAAATGACCACCTTATATCATTTACTATTCCGTTTGTTATATTCTCGCGTTTATTTTATATATTGTTTTTAATAGATCTGATATGGGTTTAAGGCACATTTATAATTTTTTTTTTACCCTACGCAGCCCAAATTAGATCCACCAATCACAGTCCCCAATTTTTCCCAAGTTAGGCTAGTCTACCAATCACAGCCTACGTCCATCCATCCATCCACCAATCACAGTCCTCGTTTCGTACACGTGCTGCTACTCCATGTATTACACCAGACACCAGCAGACATATTACTTTCTGGTAGACAAGAGGCTAATGTAATGGGATTTGGGGTGACTTGCTATCTACCACACAGTACGTACAGTTGCCCACACATGAAGCTGGTACTCCTCGCTTCTTGTGAGGTAGCTACAACAGGAAGGAGGGTAAGCAAAAGTTTTAGTTTGTTGACAGGCAGACAGTAATAATATTTTACTGTCTGCCTGTCAACAAACTACATACTTTGTTTACTTTCCTTCCCTTCGTAGCCACCTCACAAGTAACGAACCCCACCAGCTTCATGAAACTGTACCTCTTCACACCCGTCTAGTATTAGTGTTTTAATAAGCTGCAGTAGTGGGTGGTGGGTGGAAATTCTGAAAGTAGGAAGATATTTTGGTGAAGTGAACTGGATTCGTATCTGAAATTCTGTGTGAAATATTTTTTTTATTTTTTTTTTGAGATGGTAGTGGTGAGTGAAATTCTGAAAGTTGGAAGACATTTTGGTGAAGTGAACAACTGGATTCGTATCTGTAATTCTGTGTGATTTTTATTTTTTTTAGATTAGTTCAGTTCTGTTATTTAATTATCGTATCTGTATTTCTGTATGATTTTTGTGCGATTAGTTCAGAAATGTATAATTATCACCCTGGCTTGGGAAACTGACATATGGCCTTAGTCATAGGCTAGTTCGTTATAAGGGGAGAATATAGGCCTATAGTTTTAGAAGGTACAGTATATTGCAGAACCATGATTACTCCAAAATATGCCAAGAAACAGGACCAGATTAACAAAAACAATGATGACTAGGTGCTTGGAATATTTTGGAGGAATCAGCTGGTTGGTCTATATTTACCAACACTGTACGCACGGTATAATGACTCTAGTCCTTATACCGTGACTGTACGTATTACCCCCTTAATAATTCAATGTCCAAGAGTTTCCTATTTCCTTATACTGTAGTTGTCATTGTAGATATTCATGGTGGTGTGAGTCAGTGGGAATCTTTCAGTGGTTAGCATGAGAACATTTTATTGGCAACAGGAACTGAGTTATTACGGGGAAATTTTCTTGTTGGTTAATTGGAAGGCTACTGATTCATCCTAACTATACCAGAAAACAGACAGACTTTCCAATGCACCAACAAGAGAATCTCCCCTTAAATGTATAGACGTTCTGCAGTAAAAGTGAATGTTGTAGAATGTGTGTGTGTGTGTGTGTGTAGGTGTGTGTGTGTGTGTGTGTGTGTGAAGGTGTGTGTGTGAAGGTGTGAAGGTGTGTGTGTGTGTGTGTGTGTGAAGGTGTGTGTGTGTGTGTGTGTGTGAAGGTGTGTGTGTGTGTGTGTGTGTGAAGGTGTGTGTGTGTGTGTGTGTGTGAAGGTGTGTGTGTGTGTGTGTGTGTGTGTGTGTGTATGTGAAGGTGTGCGGGTAACAACAACATTCTTCACATTTACCAGGGATAGATAATTAATTAGTTTTCTGTGTTGTATTTAGTTATGACCGTAACCAGAAGGGAAGAATAACCAGGAAACAAAAATAAACATACTTATGATATTTTTTTTTTTCATTGGATGTTATGTTTGTGTTTTATATTTCACCAGGTCAAAAATAATGCTCCGTCTCCTTGATATTATTATTATTATTATTTCAGTGAGTGTCCTACTAAGATTTAAAGCAACCCAAGACAAGTTACTCTAATTTGCATAATTTATAAACACAGGCATCTGAATATTTATTAGTGTTCTTGACTCATGTACTTTCTGATGGATTAATTATTCAACTTTTTCTGCTGTTGTTGTATTACTGTATTGTATATATTTTTCTGTTGTTGTATTATTTTATTGTAATGTCCATGTAGCCTTATATATGATAAAGTGACTCCACCATAAACCGTATGCAAGAACAACGTCTGTGTATAGTGTTGACGATGGAGTGTGTGTATAGTACCGGTGCATCTATGGCTGTGTTGTTTGTCTACGGAGTCATCGTATCAGTACCACGCCATCGTATCCATTACAGATGTTTTTTTTTTTTTTTTTTTGCATACGGCTGGTCCCATGCATGTGTCATCGCTAATTATTATTCTACTGCTGCTGTGTTTGATCCTCCTCCCACTCCTCCCTCCTCCTCCCTCCTCAACCCTCCTCAGTCCTCGCCCCTCCTCGCCCCTCCCCCCTCCTCGCCCCGTGATGGATGTTGTTGTTGTTGTTGTTTGTGCCGGTGGTGGTGTCTTCAATTCAACGCCAAATAATCAGCCCATCTTTCTCTCTTAATTAGTGCCTGCCAGGAGCTACACACACATACACACACACACACACAGAGAGAGAGAGAGAGAGAGAGAGAGAGAGAGAGAGAGCGTTTTTGTGGAGGGAGAAGACAAGAGAATTGGGAGGCAGGGCTTAATTTGCAGGTTGTATACATATGACTTGCAATTCCTAGACGCTCCCTGTATCATCTTAGTGAAAGGCCCCGTGTGTCAAACCTATGTACAGTCCGAGGCAGAAATTGGGATACAGTATTTAAGATTCCTAATATGATCAGATAGTTGCATTCTGAACCAGTTTTTATTCCAACAACATATACGCGTAATTTACAATATGAGAACTATATCTGTCATCTCTGGATTAAAATTGTATTACAACATCACTATATAGCTAAAAGATACGCGGGTGGAAATGAAGCGAACTTATGCTGCCGACTGTACACTCCAAGGCAGAAATATTGGGTCCATGCACGCGTGTGTAAATATATATAAATGCAGAAAAGGTACAGGTAATTATTATTTTATTTACATTTCAGTCCTTGTGTTTGTTAATTTACACTACCGCTCGTTTGTACGTGTTTACACTTGGCCTTACAGGGATGTTTATTGAGATAGTACAAAGTCGAGCCGCTAGGTGTGTGTGTTTACCTTGGAGTAATCCCTACAGACTCTGACTCCAAAAATTAAGAGAAAATGAAAAGAAAATGATAAAGTTGGTACCTATTGCCATTCTGAGGTGGTTCTTGTGTGTGTGTGTGTGTGTGTTTAAACTCTAAATCATTGTGTCAAGTAATCTGACCTAGTTTAACCCATTTCCTCACTAGGTTAATATATTATGATGTTAGAAGATATAGCATCACTCAAGAGTCTAACTTTCACAGACAAATAACCAGGTGTTGTATTTACGTTCATATTTAAATAAGTAAAGACTGAAGTGAATTTCTATTGTCGACTCGAATGAAACACACACACACACCTCAGCCCCATCCACACACACCTCATCTCCCCACCTCCACCTCATCCCCCCACCTCCACACACACACACACACACACCTGAGATGTTAGCCAAGACTTGCACTCATCTGTATTCCTGCTGTTACACTTAGTCATTGTCTTTCTCTGGGTGCAATGGATGGTTTCTCCTTGTCGTATAGAGTTTTATTATTATTCCTACCTTCTTCCCCTTCGTCCTGCATGGCTTGCGTTCACCAATGAGGAGGAGGAGGAGGAGGAGGAGGAGGAGGAGAACAAGAAGAAGGAGAGGGAGTGTGTGTAGGTACAGTCGCGGTCAAAAATAAGCCCTACATGCAATGAGTGAATGAAGGTGAGGCTTGAGTAAATATTATGAACCAATACTGCAGTGACCAGCAGTAATTTTTATATAGAGTTTTGTACCCTATTTGAAAGTTCGTTTCAATTGAATGTGTGTTGTATTACTATTGATTGTGACTGTACGTGTACCTGTGATGTAAATTAGTGTGTGTGTGTGTTAAGGAGGGAGTTGACATGTTGATTTCTTGATGGTTGGTTGGTTAATTAGCTTGTTAGTTTGTTAGTTAGTTGGTTGGTTAGGTGAATGGATGATTGGTTGGTTAGATTATTGGTTTGTTAGTTGATTGAATGGTTGGTTGGTTAGTTAGTTGGTTGAATAAATGCAGGGATTGGTGTTGGTTGAGTGGATGGATGGGTGGATGGATGCATGGTTAGTTGGTTGGTTGGTAATCATCTTTCTCCTTCCCTTCCTTTCCCTTCCCTTCCTCGGTATATAGAAGAGATAGTAGCACTTGACATGAGGTGAGCGTCTTCAACAGGTACACACACACACACACACACACACACACACACACACACACACACACACACACACACACACACACACACACACACATGACCAAACCTTCTACCTCACCTCATACCTGCTCTGCTTACCTACCAAGTCTTCTATTAGAAAGGACACTAACAACCTTCACTACACACACATACTGAATACAAACAAACATACATACATACACACATACACACACACACACATACATACATACATGCACACATCCATACATACATACATAACAGTTATATATATTTATTGCTTTAGTTAGTGCTGAAATATTTGCAGGAATAGAGTATACTGTAATTATTTCTGTTGTTAGTGCTGAAAGATTTGCAGGATAAAGTAATTATTTCTTTTGTTATTACTGAGAGATTATTTATTTTGTTAATACTGAAACATTTAATTATCAGTAAGAGATATTTTTTTTGTAAGGGCTGAAAGATTTGTAGGGTAGAGTCATTATTTCTATAGCCGTGGTTGGTCTGTGTAATAATGGTTTATAAGATTCACTCAAATGGTTCGCTTTCATTCACCAGAGACAGGGGTTTTGATCATGACTGTACAGCCATGGCTGATAGTGCTTGACCAGCAGGGTCCAGGAAGCGTTGGAGAGCAACTGAACAGAGTTCGAACAAGTGAATTTTCCAAATCATTCACAACGTTGAGAGAGGTTTAGAAGACTCACTTTTTTAACTCTGTTCAGTTGCTCTCCAACACTCCTTGGGCGCTGGTCAAGCACTATCAGCCATGACTGTACATTGGTTATGCTGGTGACGTCTGACCACAGGTGTGTCTATCCTCCTTTCACCCCATCGTTCCCTGTGTGTGTGTGTGTGTGTGTGTGTGTGTAAACCAATCAGAACTTGCCGAGTCCTAGAAGCAAGTGTCCTAAATAGTTCGTAATAGTGGATGTCCTGTTACTGTTATTAATATCCTATAGTTTGTTATAATGGGTGTCCTGTTGTATACTGTTATTATTGTCCTTTATATAGAGTTAGTTGTTATAAATGTACTGCGTTATTTATTTATTTATTTATTTATTTATTATAATTATTTTTTGTTTTCGTGATGGGAGGTTGGGTAACTTGTACTGCGTGCGCACCTCGTTTTGCCAAAGGTCAAGTGTGTGTGTGTGTGTGTGTGTGTAGTCAATCCGGGAGTCCCAGTGGAGTGTTTACATGTAGGGCGTGGATGGGCGTGTGTGTGTTGGGGAAGGGGGGGGCGCTGTCTCACTCTTGCCCCCAGCCCCCCACATCATCACTCACTCACCACAAACACTCACAACTACACAATTTACTCTTACTTAAAATTGAAGAGACATTCTCTTGTTGGTAATAAATTGGAAGGTCTCTGATTCCTCCAAACTATGCTGCGAAACAGATCCCTTGTTCGTCCTGTTGAGGGCGTCTGTTTTCTGATATAATTAGGAGGAATCAGTAGTCTTCTAATGTACCAAAATGAGAATCTTCCCTTAATTTTATGGAACCCTGTGATGAAGTCAGAAAATTGCAGGTAAATGAGTCCTTAAAATGTTGCCACGAAACACACACAGTTACGAGTATATGGAAGTAGCTTGGTTCTTAGCATAGTCAGGAGGAATTTGGGTCTCCTAAGGATGTGTGTGTGTGTGTGGGGGGGGTTCCTAAGGAATGTAATGGAGGGAGGATTGCGTGTGTGTAGTGTGTGTTTCGGGGTCTCCTAAAGGTGTGTGTGTGTGTGTGTGTTTCGGGGTCTCCTAAAGGTGTGTGTGTGTGTGTTGTCGGCCATGCATACAAATTTTAGAACCCCCCCCAAATATGGCAGGTAAAAGAATCTGTCCCATCACACACACCGTATAGAGGGATGGATATAATAATTATTTCCGAGGTCCCTCACTAAAATACAGTACAATACAAATCAGGAAATAACATCACTTGGAAACGAACGTAAAAAAAATGCCAGACTAAAAATAATATGTACTCACACTCGATATATTCCGAGACCTGTCTATCCATCCATCCATCCAGATCACATCAATCCATCCATCAGTCCATCCATCCATCCATCAATCAAGATCATGTCCATCCTTCCAACCAGCCAGCCGTCCCCTACCTCTTAAAAATCTATTCATCGTAATTTTGACATGTGAGAGAGAGAGAGAGAGAGAGAGAGAGAGAGAGCGTGTGTTTGCCTGTGTGTAAAATATGTAATGAGGTGTGGAAGTGAGTGATAGGTTAGGTATGAGAGTCTGTATAGGAAAGGTATGGAGGAGGAAGAGAAGGATGAGGAGGAATAGGAGGAGGAGAAAAGAAAACCCAGACTGGAGAGAGATGCAGGATATAGGAAGGAATTATGAAGAGAAAATGGAGGTCTGGAGGAGGTAGGTAGGAATTTTGACGAGAGAAGGGAATTTGCAAGTAAAATACAGTACCGGTACCAACACAACACTCTCTCTGTTAGTCATATTCACCCACTGTGTCTTCCTTCCTTACTTACCTTTCTTCCTTTCATATTTATTAACTCCTTTCCTTCCCAACTCCCTTCTTAATTCCTTCACTCTGTTCCCTCTATGTAAAAAAAAAATATGTGGGTAGGTGGGCGGGCAGGCAGGTAGGAGAGAAAATGGGGATAATTATTGAAACCAGTGGGTGAGAAGGAAAGGAAATGGGGCTCATCAGAAGTCTGTAGGTGAATGGGTGAAGAGGAGGAGGAGGAGGAATGGTGTGGGGAAGGAGGAGGAATGGTAGGCCTGTGTGTGTTGTGGTGAGGAATGATGTGTGTGTGTATAGGAAGAGGAATGGTGTGTGTGTGCGCGTGTGTAGGAGGAATGATGTGAGTGTGTGTGTGTGTGTGTGTAGGAGGAGGAGGAATGGTTTGTGTGTGTGTAGGAGGAGGAGGAATGGTTTGTGTGTGTGTAGGAGGAGGAGGAATGGTTTGTGTGTGTGTAGGAGGAGGAGGAATGGTTTGTGTGTGTGTAGGAGGAGGAGGAATGGTTTGTGTGTGTGTGTTGGAGGAGGAATGTTATAAGTATAGAGGGTGATAGGAGGGAAAAGGAATGGGTAGGGGAGGTAATGGGAGGGAAGGAGGAGGAGGAGGAGGAGGAATGGTATGTGTGTGTTGGAGGAATGGTATGGGTAGCGGGTGATGGGGGGAAGGAGGGAAGGAGGGAGGAGGAATGGTATGATTAGGGAGGGAGGAAGGGAGGAGGAGGAGGAGGAATGGTATGATTAGGGAGGGAGGAAGGGTGAGGGAGCCATGAGTAACCTTGAGGGGTATATGAGGACACTGCCTTTTGCTGCCATTGTTGTGTATTCATGAGTGTGTGTTGATGATGGATGGGTGGCCGGTGGTGTGTACTTGAACATACATACAGATACACTCGATATCTACACCTACAGGTAGCCACAGAAAGTACAAACCTTCGCCTGATATACACAACTACATTTTTTTTCAATTCAATGACCATGCCACGGTAGCCCAGCCTCAGGCCCTTACATCTCGGAGTGGGGTATTATTAAACTTGGATGTTGCATTTTACTTTTAATCTTGAGTTGTGCCCAAACCCGGTTTGGTAGTTGGTTGGGTGTGTGGCAGGCAGGATAGTGTGGAGCCTGCCGGGAGCTGCTCCAGCTACTAACACTGCCAAAAAGATGAGAAAAAAAGCTCAACGTCGATCGTGTAGAATCCCTGTAGACGAAACCTAAGACCAAAACTTACGCAGCTAATGACTTATTTGCAGATTATAAACACTGACGAGAAATGTTCGCGAAACGTTTATCAAAATTCTTACGGCACTTTACATAATGTATAAAAGGGAATTGGTTCATTTTCGCCGGATGTAAAAATAATGGACATTAATTGATAAACTAGGCCTACTCACTCTAGTTGCCTTCACTGCCTCACATTATAATGCTTCCTGTTATGGTTCAGAAAGAGACTTGGGACGAGACACACATACAGATAATACACAGATAGGTAGAGAAACTTTTGACAAGGACATTACGTAAAAGAAGGACAAGGAGAGAATAACTTACTACAAAATATTATGATTTAGCATTCACAATATATATACAATAATAGAAAATAGTTGTAGTAGTAGTAATAGTAGTAGTAGTAGTAGCATATTTTGAGCATTGATTGTTCTTGATTCTGTTTCCCAAAATAACAATACATAAAGGAAATACAATAATAATAATAATAATAATAATAGTAATGATAATAATAATAAAAAAATATATAATATCCTAGACCCCTTGGAGTTGATGAAGGTTCCTTGGCTGTTCTCATAAAAGGGTTGAATAAATTAATAGGTAATGTCATAGTATTTTCCCTTTATGGTCCTAAACAGAGTCAGTCCCTTGGCTTAGCCTCACCAGATACTCTATAAAGCATCCAACTCCATCTCTTTTATTATTCCTTCTTTTATTATCTCAGTCGTTATTCCGTTATTATTCTTTCCATGCGTCTCTCATCTCCTAGTTCTTTATATATCTCCACAACTCTCTCTTTCCTCCTTCACTCTCCTCTCCCTCCTTTCCTCTCCCTCCTTTCCTCTCCCTCCTTTCATCTCTCCCTTTCCCTCCTTTCCTCTCCCTCCTTTCCTCTCTCCCTTTCCCTCCTTTCCTCTCCTCTCCCTCCTTTCCTCTCTATCTTTCCCTCCTTTCCTCTGAACTAGATCTGTGTCGTATTCAATCTTGTTTATTAATATTATTATTAGTACCGGTAGTAGGCTAGTATTTTTTTTTTTTTTTTTTGCGTGCGCTTTTAATAAATTATAGGTACTGAAGCTGATATTAGTGTGTGTGTGTGTGTGTGTGTACAGACTATTGTGGACGACTGTATCAACCTTGTCCCATCAATCCATCCCCCATAGATCAATCTCGCCCACTCCCCCTCCTTAATTCCCCCTTCCCCTCCCCCGTATCTTCTCCCTCCCCTACATTCCCTATGCTGGACATATACACGGTGACATACCTTACCCCCCCCCCTCCTCCTCGCTCCTCCTTCCCTTCCCCTCTCACATTCCCTCCCTCTCACATTCCCTCCCTCACACATTCCCTCCCTCTCACACATTCCCTCCTCCCCCCCCCCCTCTTTTCTCCAGTCCTCTCTCCTCCTCTCCTTCCTTTCCCACTGAAGGCCAGACTAGCTTACCTCCTGTATATCCCTTCCCTCTTCCTTACCCCCGCTCCACTCCCTCTTACCCCTTCCTTCTCTCTTACACCATACCTCCCCAACCCCTTCTCTAACCCCTTACCCACTCTCCCCAACCTCTCTCCCTCTCCTCCCCAACCTCTCTCCCCCTCTTCCCATATCTCTCCCCCTACCCCATCCCCCTCCCTCTTCCAAACTCCTTCCGATCCCCCTCCCCCCTCCTCCCCTACCCCCTTCCCTGACGTCACCCTCCCCAATAGCCACCACCACCACCACCACCACCACAATGCAAAGTAGGTATGTTTATGTTTATGGTGATGACGTAATACAGGTGTTTGTTTGTTTGTTTGTTTACTTCTTATATACTGTTGTTGTTGTTATTCTGGTTTTGGGTACGTATTTTATTGTCCCTGGATTACCTATAAGGTTTACTGCTCTGGTTAGTGTGTGTGTGTATGTACGTGTGTGGTATTATTTATTTGTACGAGAAGTATGTTTGGCTTTGTGTGTGTGTGTGAGTATGTGTTATTTTTTATTTGTATGAGGGGTACATTTGGCTTTCTGTGTGTGTGTGTGTGTGTGTGTATTTCTTATTGCGTACCATTTAGAAAGAATGTGATTGGTATTTGGGGGGGGGGGGTGTACAGGGCTATCGGTGGGGGGTTGGGGGGGGGTAGCAGGGTGAGGGGGTCGGGTTTGGTAGCGACTATGGGTGAGGGTAGCTGAGTGAGGGGGGTTGGATTGGGAAGGGACTATGGGTAGGGGTGTGGGTAGGGGTGTGGGTGTGGGTAGGGAGTGGGTGTGTGGGTAGGGGATAGGGTTGGATCTGGGATGTAGTTCTGCCATATCCAGAAAGAAACACCCTGAGGGAACATCGACGCAGCAAAAAGTTGTCCCACACCAAAAAAAAAAAAAAAAAAAAAAAAAGAGAGAGAGAGAAGGAAAGCAGAGATAATAATGATACTATGCTATACAGTAGGCAGAAACTTGTCTTGTTACTAAACCTGTATGTATGTATGTATGTGACTGGATTGGATACTGTGGTGGTGGTCGTGTTTTTATAGTAGTTATAGTAGCTTATAGTAACTTTGCTGTTTGTTATAGTACCGTAGTTATCATCTTTATTATTATTATCATCATCTTTATCATTATTATTATTATTATCATCATCTTTATAATCCTTTTTTATCTGGTTAAACTGTATGTTGTTGTCTGGATACAATAATTGTGTTGGTGGTGTTTGTAGCTTTATTTGTTGTTTGTTATTATCGTCACCACTACCGTTATCATCATCATCATTTTTATCTATATCATCATTTTTATCAACATTTTTTTATCTGGCTGGACTGTATGTTGTTGCCTGCATGGATATTATGGTGATGGTGGTGTTCGTAGCTTTGTTTGTTGTCACCATCATTATCATCATCTTTATCATCATCATCATTTTTATCATTATCATCACCATTATCATCATCTTTATCATCATTATCTTTATCATCATCTTTATCATCATCATCATTATCTTTATTTTTATCATGACGTAACTACATACAGTATAATATAATCCTCGAATGAAACAATAAGAAGTAAATTGGAGACTACAACACTCTATAAACAAGAAACTCATTGGGTGTGTAAATGAAAAAAAGAAAAGAAAAATCAGCTTCGAGTACACACACGTTAACTCCCTCACAGAATAGGAAGGGGAAGTGTTTGCACTGTCTGTTACGGACTGTTTTGTTAAGAGGTGGCAGCATCTAGTTTAAACATTTTACAATAGTCGATCGATTTCTTGGTGATATTGGGGACAGAAGAAAGGAAACAAAATTAATGAGACTGTGAAGAGAATGTATGGGAAGGAAGGGAGAGGGAGTGGAAGCTTATAGTAATTTGCACACAATATACTAAAAGAGAGAGAGAGAGAGAGAGAGAGAGAGATAGAGAGAGAGAGAGAGAGAAAAGGGAAACACAACGGAAAGAGAATATAAGGATAGAATACAAAGGGAGATAATACACATACACAGTCACCAAACAAACATCTAACCAACCAATAAATTCCCTCACATACGAGTATAGATAATATTATGATTTCACTCATTGCATTAGGATATTTCATCATCTTTCAATTTCAGTTACTTGTTGTCTTTTCAGTTACCATTTACTTAGATACCATTTCAGTTCAGGTATAGTGACTAGCATGAGGGGATTTATGTGTTTACAGGTCACTCACTGCATTAGGACCTTTCATCATCATCATCATCATCACTTTTCAGGAGGGGGCAGAGGGAAAGTCAGGAAGTTCCCCAACACCCACACAGTTTAGTGGACTATTATCATGGGTGGTGCTGGGTTTGTTGTGGTGGGAGGATGGTATTATAAAGGGGTCGTGTTGGTGTGTGTAGGTGTGAACATTACTATATTATTATTATTATTATTAAGGGGATCTGTCGTACATACATACATGCATACATACAGTGCTGGTAAATCTGAAACAACTAATTCCTCCACCAATATGATATTCTTTGTATTATTATTTTCTCACCTATCTTCCAGCCTACCTACCTACCTACCTACCTACCTACTTACCTACCTACCTACTTACCTACTACCTACTACCTACCTACCTACCTACAAGTCATTCAGTGTGAAAGTTAGTCGGGTAAACCATGGTAGGAATCTGTTGTCCCTCTCTGTGTGTGGGGGGGTGGGGTGGGGGTAGGGGGCAGTGTCTGTGGGGGGGGGAGGGGGGGGACAGTCAGTGGCCCCACCCTGGTCGTGAGCTGTGTGACCTTCCCTGATCTTCCCTCCCACACTTCCTTGTCTCTCTCTCTCTCTCTCTCTCTCTCTCTCTCTCTCTCTCTCTTATTGTCCCATCTTTCCCTAATCCCTTCCTCCCTTCCACCATTCCTATACATAATATTTAACTCTTTCCAACCATATTTTTTTTCTCTCAAATTTTCCCTAATTTTATCTCCCCCTTACCCCCTAATTTTCCCCATCTCCTACATCACCCCTCCACCTCTTTTTCACACTCTCCACCCTCATCACACTTTCCAGACTTTTTTTCCTTAATGTTTCCTTCCCTCCATTTTTTCACACCTCGTTTCTCTTCCTCCCTCTCACCTTCCACCTGGAGACTTACTTGTTCTTTCCCTTTTATTTTTTTTACCAACGATCATAAGTCATTTCCCCTTCCCATTACACTTGTGTGTGTGTGTGTGTGTGTGTATGTGTGTGTAAGCCCTGTATCTATGTATGTATTGTTATGTGTGTGTTTGTGTCCGTGTGTTTGTGTTGTGTTTCATGTGTGTGTGACGTGTTGTGTTTGTGTGTGTGACGTTGTTTGTGTTGTGTTTTGTTTTGTGTAAATGTGTTGTGATCTTTTGTGTGTTGTGTGTGTGAGTGTGCTTGTTTTATTGATGAGTGTGTGTGTTTTAAATGTTGAGAGAGTGTGTGTGTGTGTGTGTGTGTGTGTGTGTGTGTGTGTGTGTGTGTGTGTGAGTGTGTGTACTGTGTGTTAGGTGCATATAATAGTTTCTTCACTCCTAGTCGGCGGCTCCCTTTCTGATAAAAATCATGCCACCAGAACTCAGATGGGTTATAATTACGTGCATATTTATATATTTGTAGAGAAAGAGAACAGGGAAGACACCAGACCAAGGAAAAATAGAGAAAATATCAGGGAGAATTTTAAGAAAAGAATTAGCAAAGGCAAGAATCTGTGTAAGTATACATGTGTCTGTGTGTGTGTATATGTATGTATGTATGTAAGTAAGGAGCTGATGGGGGAGATAAGATGGAACGATAATGATGAGGAATGAGGAAGAAGTGAAGTATAAGGAACAGGGAATTTGCATTTAAATAAGGAGAGAGGGAAAATAAACACGAGGCAACGAGTCCATAAGTAGATGATCATTAACACTTGACTAACGAGGCTGATAAGTTTATAGATAGATAGATAGATAGATAGATGGATGGCTTGTATTATATTTATACAGTGGTCAGTTTAGTTTGTTCTTAATGGTGTTGTTGGCTATACATTCTCTCTCTCTCTCTCTCTCTCTCTCTCTCTCTCTCTCTCTCTCTCTCTCTCTCTCTCTCTCCAATTAGGAGGGGTTATAGAGAGAGCGTCGTGTTGCTTGTAGATATCTAAACCCCTTCCAAGTCCTACCTTCTGCTGGCCATTGAAGATATACAGAAAACGAATTAATGAAAATAATCTTTCTCAGAGTGCTGACGACCGAAGCCAATTGTAAGTAGATAATGAAGTGAAAGGAGAAATGGAGACTGGGAGATATCGGGAAATATTTATAGTGAATGAGATACGTAATAGGCTACATGAACGGCGAAGACGAGGGGAAGGAAAATATATGATAATTGGGGAGGAAAATCGGAAATATCTAGTGAATAAGATAGTAATACTTGAAACGGAGACGACGAGGGGTAGGAAGATATATGATAATTGGTGAGGGAAAGGAAAAGGGGGGAGGGGGAAACATGAAGGACAATAGAAGAGGAGGAACATGAGTAGTGAAGGTAAGAGGGTATTAAGATATACTTAATGTGAATGGATGATGATTGGAGGAGGAGGAGAAATGAAAGCAGGAATTATATGAACGAGAAAGAGGAGAAGGACGAGAGAGAGATAGAGAGAGAGAGAAAGAGCGTGTGAGAGAGAGAGAGAGAGAATTAGTGTGTGTGTGTGAGATAGTGTGAGAGAAAGTATGTGTGTGTGTTGTTGTGTGTGTGTGTGTGTGTTGTGTGTGTATATATATATATGTGAGAGTATGAGTAAGAGAGAGAGAGAGAGTGTGTGAGAAAGTAAGTAAGGAGTAGGCAGGCAGGCAGGTAAGGTGGGAGGGGGGTGAGGGTGACACGCATGACTGTGCTCACCTGACCCCTTAACCAGGTCACTCACCTCACCATACTTCACCTCACCTTACCCATTTACTTCCCTTTCTCTTTTCTCCTCCTTCCTCCTTTTTTTCCCACTTGCATGCATCCCTCTCTCTTTCTCACCTCCTCTCTATCCATTCCCTCTCATTTTCACACCTGTTGTTTCTTCCTTTCACTTTCGTTCTGTTAGTTTCTCTCTCTCTCTCTCTCTTTCTCTTTCTCTTTCCTCTCTCTCTCTTTCTCTCTCTTTCTCTCTCTCTCTCTCTCTCTCTCTCTCTCTCTCTCTCTCTCTCTCTCTCTCTCTCTCTCTCTCTCTCTCTCGTACAATTGAGTCTGTTTTAGCTCAGTTCCTTTATTTTTAATTCCTGAACTTTTGACTTAATGATTCTATAGTGTATGATTTTCTAACGTCAGAAACAGCCTAATAATGATATGAGAGAGAGAGAGAGAGAGGAGAGACGAGAGAGAGAGAGAGAGAGAGAGAGAGAGAGAGAGAGAGAGAGAGAGAGAGAGAGAGAGAGAGAGAGAGAGATTTTGTTTTGTTTTGATTTATTTATTACGCTCAAGAGAGAGAGAGAAAGAGAGAGAGAGAGAGAGAGAGAGAGAGAGAGAGAGATGCATGCATAGATAAATTAACCATACATACCCTGACGCCTTAATGAAGTGGTCTGATCCCCCAACACACACACACACCAGAAGGGCTCTCTCTCCACACTCCTCTCCTCTCACTGCCATCAACTCTGTATCTAGACCCTGACAGTGAATATACAACACTGAACACAATCCTCTTATAGTGACAAGGTGAGAGGGACCATATAGACTCTAGAGGGACCATGTATAGAGCCTGGACTGGATATAGACCCTATGATCGTGTATTAAAAAATTGGAGGGTTATTATTTCTCCTGACAATGCATGGAACAAGCTCCTTCCTTATATGTGGTGATGTTTCGTGGCAATATTTGAAGGACTCATTTAACCTCCATTTTCTGACTACATCACAAGGTCCCTTAAGAAGTATATATAGTGCTGTTGTTGTTGTTGTTGTTGTTGCCTTCTGTTTGCATCATGATTTTCTTTTAGATTATTATTTTTTTATTGGATGAAAAACCACCTGCAGTTTCTTAAATAGTCAAACAGTGATGGAAAGTTATAAAAAAATTCTCCTTGACTGCTGGCAAGGATATAAATTGAAAGGTTGAGTTTGGTATGGTTAATTAAGTAATAATTGTCCTGACCTCGAGGATTTCTAATTGCTTTCATAATTTATGTAGCGTAAAAATAACAACAAATATCCTGAATAATAGGTGTATAATTATTAACCCAACACTAGACGAGATTGTTTATGCAATTCTGGAAAAAAAAACGTCAGGGGTTAAAGGTTTTGTGGAGGGAAAACTTATGACTGACTAATTTCTGAATAATAATTGGGAAAGAAAACACGTTTAAAGGATACGATGTTAAAGAAAAATAGTTACCCCAAGAGAAAACTGGTCACTGAAGACTCTTGAATATTAGATAATGTGTTGATGGTATAAACATAAATAATAAATACTAAAATAAACACTCCCTCACTACTTCCATCATGCCTGCTTTCCATAACTTATACAAACGTTTCATTTGCAGACGAAAAAATATAGGTTGAGAGATAGATAGACATTAGATACGTAGAGGACATAGGTTTATATATAAAGTCGTGGACAATACTAATCCTTCCCATTGAGGTGACTCATGTGTGTACGTTTGACAGCTTCCTCTGTTTCTAAGCTGAGAAACTTTCTAATAAATTGTTTAGCCACCATCTTCTATTTCACTACAACCAATTACTGACTATTCAAAACAACTAAATACATAATAAAGAAAAAGTGAAAACTTTATATACCGGTAGTAATATGTTTGAGTTACCTATATTATTATTATCCGCAACTGTACTGTACATACATACATACATAGAGGGAGGATGAAAGGTGAGTGTATAGGGAGACAGTACATAATTATATACATACATACATATGTATGTATGTGGGGTAACCCACGTAAGATTTTGACAGCTTCCCTCTGTTCCTTAGCTGGTAAACTTTCCAATAGATTAATTAAGTACCTTGTTTTAATTTACTACAAGCAGCTAAACACTACTTAAACCAATAACATCATATGTGAACGTAAAGACATTATAAAACAAAGTGTTCGAGTTATCAATATGTGGATGATTATTTTTGTCCCCTACTGTACTGTACATAGAGAGAAGAATGGGTGGTGATAGGTGAGTGTGTAGACACACACACATAGAGGGAGTGAGTGAGTGGTGAAAGGTGAGTGTGTAGGGTGAGGGGACCCCTATAATTGACCCCTTGAGACCAGCACAGACCCCATGCACTTCAGACTCACCCTCCCTATACCATCATGTGTCGTGTTCATTACCTCTACCTTACTCTCTCTCTCTCTCTCTCTCTGATTTCTTTTTCTATTTTTTATCCCTATCTCTGTGTCAGCCTTGTCTCTCTGCTTCATAACATTTCTTTCCCTTTCCCTTCACGACACGCAGACATAAACAAACGTCACATTTTACTAAAGGTGGTTGTGTGTGGAGGAAGATATACGTGTGTGTGTCTCTGTCATCCATCTATCCTTCCTTCCCTCTTTTCCTCCATCCATCCTTCGCTTCCTACATCTTTCCTCTTTTTCTTCATCCCTTTCATCACTTCCTTATCTTTTCCTCCCTCCCTCCATCCCTCCGTCTCTCTCCCTTTTTCCTCCGTCCCTCCTTGTTTTTCCTCCATCCCTCCCTACCTCCGTCTCTCCATCCCTCCGTCTCTCCATCCCTTCCTCTTTTCCTCCATCCCTTCCTCTTTTCCTCCATCCCTCCCAGACATCTCCAGACAACTCACCCAGGCCCTGTCATTGCCACTATCACCAGTTGTCATATTATGTTTTATTTTTTGTTCTACACACACACACACACACACACACACACACACACGGAATGCTGCCACACCCAGTGAAGGCAACACCCTTCCTAGATTCTACTGTGCTTTGAGAGGTTATTGCTGCATACCAACACATTTCACACAAACTACAGTTATTATTATTATTATTATTGTTTATTATTATTTTTATCATTATTATTATTATTATTATTATTATTATTGTTTTTGTTATTATTATTGTTATTGTTATAATCATTATTATTATTATTATTATTATTATTATTATTATTATTAAATATAATATTATCATTATAATTTATAATAACTTTTTTTTAGTGTTTCTCCTTAATGGAGTAAATTGTCATGGATTGTCATAACACATTTACCGAAATTTATGAGATAGCCGGTACATTTTCGTCAGGCAAAAATAAAGAAAAAAAAAAAGGAATATCAGATTTGTTGAAATAGTATATTTGAGTTTATTAATTAAAAAGTCGTGTGGCCTCACTCAGCATTTCTTAATTAAAGGATAACATAAAGGAAAGTCATGGAACCAACACATTCACCACCACATACACAACAACAATTACAATATGCAGAGAGTAAATAAATAAACTACTGTGGTTTTCAATTTATGAGTCTGTGATGCTTATATTTCCATACTACTACTTAATGACCTGGCAGGATTGTTGGTAAGGATTATTGTCCATTACTGTACACTGTATAAGGAAGAGATTGGTTTGTAAATATTGGATAAAACTCCTATAGAGGGTGGATAGGATTATTGTATCAAACTGTACGCTGAATTAGGAAGGGAATGGTTTGTAAATATTGGATAAAACTCCTATAGAGGATGGATAGGATTGTTGGTAAGAATTATTGTATGAAACTGTACACTGAAGAAGAAGAGATTGGTTAGCAAGTTCAAGCGGATGTTGTTATGATGACTAATATCTGTATCACACTTGTAGTCATGAAGCCATCCCTGACACACACACACACACACCTCAATGTCAGCACCATGTATCTCTTCTTTCCCTTCTTCATCCCCACACCCCAACCCTGCCATTCATGTCCCTCCATCACAATCACCTCCTCCACCACCACCACCATCTCCTCACCCACCATCTCCTCACCCACCACCTCCTCACCCACCTCATCAACACCTCCTCACCCACGCCAATCACATCCACACCAACCACCATTTCAACCACCTCCACCACATCCGTCATCACCCCTCATTTCTGCGTATGTATTGGTGCCATCACTACATCATTTATTTTTTCATTCATTCACCATCACATCATATATTTCATTGCTTCACCTACCATCACCATCACCACCACCACCTCATCATATATTTCATTGATTCACCCACCAACACCACATCATCATCATTTACGTTGCTTCACCACCACTATCAACATCATCACCACCATCACCACCAGCAGCATCAGAGTGAGTGAGTCATCAATGAAGCTGTCACATCTATGTCAGCCTTCAACACACACACACTATCTCTCTCTCTCTCTCTCTCTCTCTCTCTCTCTCTCTCTCTCTCTCTCTCTCTCTCTCTCCAATACCACTACCCCCATAACACTCCCATATTGCATCATAACCTAACAACACTACTCACTCTTGCTTCACACGCCTCACCAGTCACAGCCTCACACTGCTTTTGTTTCTACTCTCTCTCTCTCTCTCTCTCTCTCTCTCTCTCTCTCTCTCTCTCTCTCTCTCCGTTATTCATTTACACTATCACATTGTCTGCATCCCTCACTCTCACCCCCATCACCATCTTCATTCTTCCTGTTCCTCCTCAACCTCACTAATCTCTCTCCTCTTAATTCCTTATACCGTGCTTATGTATTTCTCCTTCTTTACCTAACATTCTCTCCTTCACTAAATCCCCACAACTCAACCCATCCCCATCACCAATTTTTTCCCTTCACACACACACACACACACACACACACACACACACACACACACACACACACACACACACACACACACACACACACACACACACACACACACACACATCACCAATACCACCTTCTCCCTATCTATCCCATCCCATCTCTACCTCCTTCCCTCCTGTCCTGCCGTCCCTCCTTCCCTCCAGCATAGCCTAAAGAGGGACCCTATTTTTAGACTGGGTCAGGGTCGTGGTAGCAGGATATAGAACTCTGTATGTGTTAAAGGAGAATAATATCATCTTGTCGTTGGTGAATGGAGGGGATATTGATTCCTCCAAACTATACCAGAATACAGATGACTCCCAGGTGTTACTAATACGAGATCTGTTTCGTGGCATAGTTTGGAGGATTCTGTAAAAGGGTCTTGTTATATTTTTATACACTTATGAGCGGAAACTTCGTCACACTAATGGCAGGATATTCATTATTATGTTACTCTTTAATGAATGTAATAAATGGGTTTATTTTGATACACGAACTGACAAAACTTGATAGAGGATATATTATATAAGAGTATACGATGAATACATAGATACATATAAGTACAGTCGTGGACAAAAATAATCATCCATATAGGGGTAACTCACGTAATATTTGACAGCTTCCCTCTGTTCCTAAGCTGATATACTTTCCAATAAATTGGTTTTAAGTACCATCGTTTAATTTACTACAAGCAGCTACACACTACTTAAAACAATAACATTATTATGTGAACATGAAAACATTAAACAGCAAATTTTTAAAGTTACCCATATATGGATGATTATTATCGACCACGACTGTACATAGATACATACATATTCAGAAAAATTAGTGTAAATAGATGATAGATAAGTAAATAGATAAAGAGACATACAGACACAGACAGACAGACAGACAGTAGGGGGGTGAGTGTGGTGCTTGGAAACTGTGTCAGTAGAATATACCCAGAAAATTTGATCTCCTTCTCTCCTTAACTCACCTACTTTACTTTCAGGTGTTGTTACCTTCACTTACTCACATTTTCTACTTATTATTTGCTCTTTCTCGCGCGAAATTGAGACATTTATATTTTTATCACATTATAATTCTCACCACTGCAGATTCTCTCTCTCTCTCTCTCTCTCTCTCTCTCTCTCTCTCTCTCTCTCTCTCTCTCTCTCTCTCTCTCTCTCTCTCTCTCTCTCTCTCTCTCTCTCTCTCTCTCTATTCCTTTCCGTACCATGATTATTGGACCTCCTTTTCATGTCTTTTATTTTTTTCCTTCTTCATTCCTCACTCCAAATCTCCCTCCCTCACCACTGTCCATTTTTTTCCTCTACCTCCATTCTCATTTCCTTCCCTCCCTCTTCCTTTCCTTCCCTCCCTCTACCTCCCACTTCCTTTCCTTTCCTCCCTCCACTACACTCTCTTTTCAAATTCCCTCACGGTTCCCTACTCCCTCTCTACCTCTCATTCAACTATAATCCTCCCCTTCTACCCTTCCCCCCTTTCTCCCCTGCCATCTCCCTTCTCTTCCACACGCACTCCCTTTCTCTCTCTCTCTCTCTCTCTCTCTCTCTCTCTCTCTCTCTCTCTCACACACACATTTTATTATTTTTCTCACTCCCTCCTTCCCTCTTCTCCCTATCACACTCCTCCCCCTCTCATCCTCTCTCCCTCTCCCTCTTCTCCCTCCTGTCCACCATCATTCTTTCCCACATAATAGAGGCATCAGGGTGGTGGACAGACAATTGTGTGAGGGTGCTGTTTTCTCTCTCTCTCTCTCTCTCTCTCTCATCTCTCTCTCTCTCTCTCTCTCTCTCTCTCTCTCTCTCTCTCTCTCTCTACTATAACTGTATTTATATGTATCATGTTTGTACTGAAAAAAATCCACCTCTCATTTGACATGTTTACTATATATTCCCCTTGATACATCACTCAATTTATCCCACCCACTCTCCCCCTGTATAGAGAGAGAGAGAGAGAGAGAGAGATATGAGACCACCCACCAACCAACAAGACCTCAACTCAACTCTGAAGTCTCCAGTATTTATTATGTACTTGTGTTGTTGTTGCTTACTTTCTGTCTTATTCTTTTTTATTTTACTTTGTTGCCTCTGCCTTATCTGTCTTCTCCCCTCCCCCCCTCCCCTCTCTCTCTTTCTTCTCTGTTCTCTATTTTTTTCGCTATCTATTTATCTATCTATCTCTATCTGTATATTTGTATTTATTTATCCCCCCTATTTATTTACCTATCTTGAGATGACCTAAGTGGTTTGGGGTGTTCTGTTAGGCCTTCTCCCTATCCCTCCTCCCTCCCTCCTTCTCTCCCTCCCTCCTTCTCTCCTTCTCTCCTTCTCTTTCTCCCTCTTTCTTGCCTTCCCTCTCATCCTTCCCTCTCTTTCTTCCCCTGTCCCTTTGATACGCTTTCGAAACCCAGCCATTCAGGTACTCCATCCCAAGGCCTCAGTGACCACCAACCTCACTACCTACTTACCTGCCTGCTTTTCTTTCTATTTATTTGTCTGCCTGCCTACCTACCTGTCTGCCTGCCTGCCTGCCTGCCTCTCCTACTGTACCTGCTTTCTTTCATTTACCTGCTTCTCTCCATCCCTCCTTCCCTCTGTATACCTGCTTCTCTCCCTCCCTCCCTCCTTCATTCATTATACGTGTTTCTCCCACTATCACTATTACCTCTTGCCTTGCACTGACTCACCCACACAGCATCACTTTTTTTCCCTCACTCTCACTCTCCCTCCCTCCCTCCTTGCCTCGTCGTTTCCTGCCCTCTCACTTTCCTTGTCTGACGACTCACACATACTCCTTGCTTCCTGCCTCACTACTTCATTCACAATACTATGATATTACACACAGACACACACGTACCTTCTTCCTCACACACACATATACACACGCACATACACATACACATACATACACACACACACATACACACACACACATACACATATATATACACATACACACATACACCGTACGTACATTCTTCCTCACACCCACACCCTTCCTCCTCCCTGACCCACACACACAATCGTTCACACCCACACTCACACATATATGCCCACACTCACAATACCTACACTTTCCCCCTCACCCACACCCTTCCCCCCCCCCTCACACACATACATCCTTACACCCACACCCTTCCATCACCCACACACATAAACCCTGCCTGACCGGATTACCTACATCACTATATTTAAAGTGTTCCCCACAGACTAACACACTCTCTGAATCATTTTGAATACCTCTCAATATTCCTGAAGCTTATATTACATATAAGAAGAATGTGAATAACTTTTGAAAATAACTATGCATAAATTTAAATAACTTTTATAAATAACTATGTATAAATTTAGATAACTTTAATAAATAATGAATATTTTTTCCTATCCAGTAACGTAACTCACAGAAGGGTAACACATGATGGGGAGAAACTTAAGGACCCAGTGATCGTGTATATGAAAATTGGAGGCATCTGATTCCTCCTGACTGTGCCACGAAATAAGCTCCTTCCATATAGGTGTGTGTGTGTGTGTGTGTGTGTGTGTGTGTGTGTGACTACATAACAGGGTCCTTAATTAAATGTGAAATTGTCTTATGTTGATTAATTAAGGGACCCTTTGATGTAGTAAAAAAATTGGAGTCCTTAAAATATTGCCACGAAACAACATGCACCACCCATAATGGAAGGAGCTCGTTTCGTGGCATGGTCAGGAGGAATCAGAAGCCTCCAATTTTCATATACACGATCACTGGGTCCTTAAGTTTCTCCCCATGTTTTACCCTTCTGTGAGTTACGTTACAGGAGAGGAAAACATATTCATTGTTATTTATGAAAGTTATCTAAATTTATGCATAGTATTTTCAAAAGTTATTCACATTCTTTTTATATTGCGTGCATGAAGGAAGGTGAAGGAGGAAGGGTGTTATATGAGGGAGGAAGAATGGGAAGGAAGGGTGAGGGAAGATAAAATAAGGAGAAGGGGAAGGAGGAAGGATGGGAGCAAGGGAAGGAAGATGGAATATGTTTGGGAGGAGAGAGAGAGAGAGAGAGAGAGAGAGAGAGAGAGAGAGAGAGAGAGAGAGAGAGAAATAAAGTGCTGAAGGAGGATATGTGTAACCTGATCAAGCAGGAGGGAGAGAGAGAGAAGTGATACGGAGGGGGGGAGACGGGAAATGGGGTGGAGGAGGGGGTGAATGAGGGTGTGAAGAATTTATGAGAGTGTGAGGAGGGAAGAAAGAAAGAGCGTAGATATGAAGGAAGAGAAAAGGAGTGAGAGATCAAGGATAAATGATGGTAGAAATGTGAAAAAGCGAGTGTAAAGTCAAGAATGAAGAATTTTGAAGGAAGAACAAAAGTACAATGATGATAATATTGTGTTTGAGAGAGAGAGAGAGAGAGAAACAAACAAACAAACATACAAACACACACAGAAGGATAGGATGGTTGACAGCTGGTTGCAAGTAAAACAGGTTAGTGAGAAGAGCTGCATCTGCAAACTTTTAATTCACTGTTGAGATCTGATCCGAGTTCATTCTCTCCTTTCATCTCTTCTTCCCTATTCCCTTCTATTCCTTCCTTTCCCTTGCCTTCCTTTCCCTTCCCCTCCCTCCTATCTCTTTCCTACTTTCTCATCCCCTTCCCTCTCATCCCATCCCATCCCCTCTCATCCCCTCCCTTCCCCTCCCATCCTACCCCTCTCTTCAATCCCTTCCCCTCCCCTCCCCTCTCATTACCATCCTTTCCTTCCCTCTCCCACCCTTGCCCTCATCTGCCAGGCCTTCCCTTCTCTCCCGTTCTCTCCCCTTCCCTCTCTCACACTTCCTCATCCCACTTATCATACACATTATTGTCTTCTTCCTCTCCGACCTACATTACATCCTTTCCTTTTAATCTCCTTTTATTCCCCTTTTATTCCTCTTTTTATTCCCTTTTTATTCCTCTTTTATATTGGTCATTTAATATACCTCTTCTCATGGACCCTGTGATCGTGTATTGAGGCTTCTGATTCCTCCTGACTATGCCACGAAACAAGGTCCTTCTATAAATTATATAGGTGGTGTTCGTGGCAAAATTTGAAGGACTCGTGTACCTTCAATTTTCTGACTACAACACAGGGTTCTGTAATGTTGGTTGTGCCCTCAGCAGACACAATTAATAGCGTTTTTTGCCATGAGAAAAGTCTAATTAAACCCACTTACCCTAAATACATACATACATACACCTAAATAAGTACTTCCTGTAACTATAGTAAAACCAACGAGCCATTGACATATTACATTACATTATCGTCAACAAACACAGAAAGTCAATATTGTTTTTTAATTCCCAGACACCAATAACTCTCACCTGTCACTTTCTTTAAATGTACAGTAAAATATATACCGGTATATTCTGATTGGTGGTAACAGTAAAATATAAAACTGTACAGTATAATGTACAGTATAATAAATATTTTATATAAAAAAAAATTCCTTCAGACTGAAAACAAATTGATATCCTTGAATTTATATAATGTTTAATGAGGTTTATAACTTGTGGATGTTTGAACAGTGTAATGTTGGAATATGGTGTCTTGGTGGGAGTATTGTTTCCCGACGAAACTTGGAATATAATTGAAAGAACGTGTGCATTTCGCCAGTAAATATAAAAAATATGCAAGTACACATACATACATACATACATACATATCAGACTCAAATGGTGAATATAGATGGAGAAATATGAAGGTTGACACACACACACACACATTGAGGTATCTTTCACGCACTTTTTTTTACTTTTCGTGGGATTATCATATATATATATATATATATATATATATATATATATATATATTATATATATAGGCCTAATATTTATGAGCCTTATGGTGTGATGTGATGTGATGTGATGGTAGTAGGTTTGTAATTATTCCTGGCGAGGTCATTGTGGTCAGTGTTTTTAATTAATTACGGTATTTTAGATAAAGAGTATACACACTATGGGAGGTCTGATGTAGAGAGTCATTGTGTTAGTCTTGATTCATAATAGTTTGAAAGTACAGTACGTACAGTATCTATGCATTCCTTATGAGTACTTAAGTTTTTCATTGTTTCTTTATTCTCTCTCTCTCTCTCTCTCTCTCTACTTTTCCTCTCTCTCTCTCTCTCTCTCTCTCTCTCTCTCTCTCTCAAAGGCCACCAGGACACCCCAGCGTAAACAAGGTAATGATGAGGTGATTAATAAAACTGTCTCCTTGTTTAGTCCACGTCTTCTCTTCCTTATTTTACTTGGTGGGAAGTTTTTGGTCATTCTTTGTACTCGGCACATTTTACTTCATCATCCCACATTATCTCTCTCTCTCTCTCTCTCTCTTTCTCTCTCTCTATCTCTCTTTCTCTCTTTCTCTCTCTCTCTCTCTGTATGTTATATCCTTTCTTCGTTTGTTATTCTCTCTCTCTCTCTCTGTATGTTATTTCCTTTCTTCGTTTGTTATTCTCTCTCTCTCTCTCTCTCTCTCTCTCTCTCTCTCTCTCTCTCTCTCTCTCTCTCTCTCTCTCTCCGTTTGTTATTCTCTCTGTTAATTATTTTCTTTCCATTTTTACCTTACTCTATGTTATTTATCTTCGTATATACCTAGTGTGGGTATATATAGTATAGTGGATAATATACTGGGTTTAGTATAGTGTAATATATAGGGGATGTTAGACAAGAGAAGTTATTTATACGCAGCTGTGAGGTTTATACAGTTGCCAGCACTTATATCCAGTACAGTCTGTGTTGTCAGTCCTCTTTCGTCCTGTACCAGTTATAAGTGCTGACAACTGTACTGTCCACTCGCAATCCAAAAATGTATCCACGTCTTGTGAAGTTTCGAATCATTTGACATACAGTACTAGTGAACCAATTACAACGCTTATCCTGTTTCATATTTGCTTGAGTTCGCTTAATACTCGATCAGGCTATTCTAAGCAAGCCTGGATAGCATACATATTTTGGATTGCGAGTGTACGTACGTGCGTGCGTGGCCAGAATATAATAATGAGAAGTGACGGAGTTAATATAAGTGGTGTAAGACGAGTCGATTCAACCCAGTTCCCGCCCAACCCGTCCCGTGTGAACTGTAGACTCGTTTTTGTCTCAGGATGTAAACAAACCCGCGCCTGGCTTACGTAAATGATCTCACCTGCTGCAGTGCTCTCGGCTCTATACTATAAACAGAAAACAAAAAAATGCCAGTTTAGTTTGTTTTTATATTGCTTTTTTTTATATATGATTTATGACGTTTGCAAAAATTCGATAGTATTAAATATATTAATGATTGCTTTAGTAAGGTCATCACTGTAAATGGTTAATATATATATATATATGTGTGTGTGTGTGTGTGTGTGTAAATTAGTAAGTTTAAGGGGAAAGTACAATGTTGGTATATTTGGAGCAATGAAAATATACCCAAAATAATGTACACTTGAGCAAGTAAGAAGTGCAGAAAAATATGGATGTATATGACAACATATTCACCACCACACAAAGTTCAACCAATCACATTCCACCTTACATATACTGATTCATTCATAAACATACGAAGGTTTATGACAAAGAACACCCATGAAGATGTTGCCATAATATTTATACAACAATATTTTTCTTGCACTTCCTATATCGATCGAATTTCAGATTATTATTTAATTTATTTATTGGTCAGGAAGATAAAAAAGCAACATGAGTTTGCAAGTGTCGTATCTCGCTATACTTGCTCGGTGTGTTATATTTATTTCTGCTTTTATTTTCCTTCTCATGGTTGTTGTCTCACGGTATTGTTTACATGTGTTTTTATCCCTAGACGACTTGGATGGACTTACAGATTTTTATTATA
>JAWZYT010000311.1:0-60000 GCA_034508575.1 Petrolisthes manimaculis
TAGGATGGAATGGTTATCAGAGGGCGAGGTAAAAAAAATAATAATAATAAAAAATAATTATTGGTGGTGTAGGATTGAAGAGAAAATATAATTATGAGGAGGATAATTATTATGAGATGTTGTTTGTTAACTTATGGACGGGTTGAAAGAATTTGAGATAAGAGGAAATATAAAACACTGCTTGAGGAAATACATTACATTCTGAGAGAGAGAGAGAGAGAGAGAGAGAGAGAGAGAGAGAGAGAAGGAGAGAGAGAGAGAGAGGAGAGAGAGAGAGAGAGAGAGAGAGAGAGAGAGAGGAAAAAAGAAGGAAGACAGCTACACAGGGAGAAATGGAGGAAAGGGGAGGAAGAAAGAGAGGAAGGGTAGACTTGGGAGTGAAAAATGGTGACAATGTGTATATTTAGATAAAGAAGAGTGGCTGAACAAACTCACATGTTTCACCTCTCTCTCTTTCTCCCTCTCTCTCTCTCTCTCTCTCTCTCCATGGACTATATACATACATCTTCCTCCCTCCCTCCCTATCTTTCCTCCAAGCAATGCAATTTCTTTCCTCCCTCCCAGCAAGCAAGTAGACAAACAATGATCAACTCTATCTCTCTCTCTCTCTCTCTCTTTTACACACACACACACATACACAGTCATCTTAACATCTCCCCACACTTTCTTTACTTCTCACCTTCACACACACACGTCTTATCTCCCATGAACCTTCTCTCTCACACACACACTTATATCATTAAACCTTCACAAATTTCTGTTCCTTTCCTTTACACACACACACATCATATCATATCATCACCACTCTCTCTCTCTCTCTCTCTCTCTCTCTCTCTCTCTCAGATATATATAATTAAACCTTCCCATAATTCCTTTGTTCCTCTCCTTTACACACACACACACACATCATCATCATATCATCACCACTCTCTCTTTCTCTCTCTCTCTCTCTCTTTTTCATTCTTTTTCACACACGCCCTATAACCCCCCCCCCCTCTCTCTCTCTCTCTCTCTCTCTATCTCTCTCTTACACACACACACACATATATCATCAAACCTTCCCATAATTTCTGTTCCTTTCGTTTCCTTTACACACCCAACATATCACCACCTCTCTCTCTCTCTGACACACACACCCATTCTTACCTGTCAGTTCATCAGCATCCACCTTCCTCATCACAAGACAGACTATGGCCTGAGCAGCGGGCAGACCCCAGGGCCGCAATGTGGAAGAGGGACGAGTGTCTCAAGAGCTGGTCATGTCCCCAGCCTCGCCAAAGCCCTCGCCAGCCACGACCCACACACCACCACCCCACCTGGAAAACAAGGAACATGGATTGATTCATTGATTGATATTAGGTGCCGCAACAGCAAGGTCATATAGTGTAGGAGGAAGAGGAGGAGAAGGAGGAGGAGGAAGAAAAGGAGGAGGAGTTGGAGGAGGAGGAAGAAGAGGAGGAGGAGAAGGAGGAGGAGGAGGAGGAGAAGGAGGAGGGTTTGTTATTGTTATTATAGTAAGTGTTGTGTGCGGTTTAGTTACTTGTTTATTTATTTATTGGTTTATATGTGTGTATTCAATTTAAGCCTGCACACACACACACACACAGATGGGTTGGAAGAACAATGAGAGAGAGAGATGGGTGGGAAGAGCAATTAAAATGAGAGATAGAGAGATAAAGAGAGAGAGAGAGAGAGAGATAAAGAGAGAGATAGAGAAAGCTAAGAACCACAGAAAAGGGGGATAAGTACAGTACGAAGAGAAAGCCACATATTATGACCTGTGGAACTTGCTTGGATCTCTCTCTCTCTCTCTCTCTCTATCATAACACCTTCCCATATTTTCTTTTCTCCTCTCTCTCTCTCTCTCTCTCTCCTATTTTCTTTGTTTTTTCTCCTTCCCTCCCACTAACCCTTTCTCTCTCTCTCTCTCTCTCTCTCTCATATGGGTATGTGTGTGTTACAGGAAGATTATATTACTGTATCTCACATTGAGAGAGAGAGAGAGAGAGAGAGAGAGGAGAGAGGAGAGATGAGAGAGAGAGAGAGAGAGAGAGAGAGGATATGTGTGAGAGTAAGGGAGGGCCACAGTCTAAATATACCCGAAATCATCTAGCCTACACACACACACACACAAAACTTCCCCCCTACTAAATGGTTCTCACGCAAGTCTGTCTTTAACCACACACACACACACACACACACACTTCTATTCCTCCATCCCTCTCTCTTTTTTCCTCTTTCTTTCTCATTTATTTGTACCTTATTAAGAGAAAATCATATCAAGAGAGAATAGAATAAAATTGATGATGAATGGAATCAGAGAAGAGTATGAGGAAGAATGGAGAGTGGGAGGGAAATATTGAGGTGTGTGTGTGTGTGTGTGTGTATATAGTTATAAATGTGTGTGCGTGTGTTTCTATGTGTGTGGAGAGAGAGAGAGAGAGAGAGAGAGAGAGAGAGAGAGAGAGAGAGAGAGAGAGAGAGAGAGAGTGTGTGTGTGTGTGTGAGTGTGTGTGTGTGTGTGTGTCATCTGTCCCACACTTCCCACAACTAATTGTTTGTGGCATTTACGAAGGACAGACAGACACCCTCACTCCCTCACTCCCATTCTTTCTACTCTCTCTCACTCCCTCACTCCCATTCTTTCCTACTCTCTCTCACTCACTCATTCCCATTCTTTCCTACTCTCACTCACTCACTCATTCCCATTCTTTCCTACTCTCTCTCTTTCTTTTCTTTCCTACTCTCACTCACCTCACTCATTCCATTCTTTCCTACTCTCTCTCTTTATTTTCTTTCCTCCTCTCACTCCTATCCCATTCTTTCCTACTTTTTCTCTCTCCTTTTCTTTCCTCCTCTCACTCTTGCCTTTACTTTCCTACTCTCACTCTCTTCCTTTTCTTTCCTCCTCTCACTCCCATTCTTTCCTACTCTCTCTCACTCACTCCTTTTATTTCCTCCTCTCTCTCACTCACTCTCACTTTTTCCTCCTCTCTTATTCATTCTTCCTCTCTCTCTCTCTCTCTCTCTCTTCAGTCTCATTTATCTCTACATACTGTCTTTCCCTCACTCTTCTCTCCTTTTATCTCCCCCCCCCTTCTCTCTCTCTCTCTGATCTATTTTCATCTTCCTTCTCTCCTTTTTGTCCCCCATTCCCTCTCTCCTCTCTCCTCTCCTTTTTACACCCTTTCCTTTATCTCTCTCTCTCTCTCTCTCTCTCTCTCTCCTCAACCACGACTCCGCCACCACAAACACAATCATTACCATCAATCATTCCACTACCACAACCAACTACCATCTACCAAAACCAACCATCCATCTACTTTCACTATATATCATACCACAACAGTTACTATACCACTACGACTCTCTACTACCATCTCTCTACAATTATAACTACAACTACAGCTTTTAGGCTACCACCATCCCACTACTACAACTACCACTACCAACCTCTTTAAAACCACAACTACAACCATCCTTACATAACCACACACACACACACAACTACCACCACCACAACCACCATAACACACACACACACAAACTACCACCACACACATAACTACCACCACAACCACCACAACACACACACACAACTACCACCACCACAACCACCACACACACACCACAATCACACACACACACAACCACCACCACCACAACACACACACACACACACACAACCACCACCACCACAACACACACACACACACACACACACACATAACCATTTCCGGCTCCCATCTCTACACACCCATTCCCTTTCCTCTCTTCCTGTCTCTCTATAAACATTCACTATTTGACTCGTTTTTATAGTTCCTTCCTTCCTCTTTTTTTCTTTTTTTCTTTCTTCAACCATTCTTTTCCGTTCGCTTTTCTCTCTCTCTCTCATATTTTCCTTCCTTGTTTTTCTCCTTTCTTCTCTCTTTTCTTTCCCCCTCTCTCTCTCTCTCTCTCTCTCTCTCTCTCTCTCTCTCTCTCCTCATCTCTCTCTCTCTCTCTCTCTCTCTCTCTCTCCTGTGGATATATAATTATCTCTTATTTTCTTTGCCTCATCTCGATTTTTATTATTCTCTCCCTCTCCCTCTCTCTCTGTATATGTGTGTGTGTGTGTGGAAATATATAATCATCTCTTATTTTCCTTGCCTCTACTGGATTTTCACTACTCTCTCTCTCTCTCTCTCTCTCTCTCTCTCTCTCTCTCTCTCTCTCTCTCTCTCTCTCTCTCTCTCTCTAAATCAAGAAATACACCATGAGAGTAATAACTAACCAACCGAATCAACAGTAACAATAGAGATGAAGATAGAGAGTAATAACTAACCAAAGCTATGAAGGTGTTCGTGTGGCGTGGACAATGTCTGTATTTACTGTTGCAATCAGCCAGGGGGGGTGGGGGGTGGGGGGGGTAGAGGGGGAGGGTGGGGGGGGGGGTGATGTTTTTAGGGTCTGCAAGCAAGCCAGTAACTATCAATTTTTGCAAAGGATATGTTCTCAAAGACAGGTTATTATATGATGTGTGTATGTACTGTATATGTACTGTATATGTATATGTATGTATGCCTGTAAATGAGAGAGAGAGAGAGCATGGAAAGGAGTGAGAGAGAGCAAGGAAGGGAGAGGAAGGAAGGGAGACAATAGCGTGTGTGTGTGGAGGGAAGAATGAAGATGTGAATGGCAGGAGTCAGTCAGTCAATGTGTGGGTGGGAGGAAAAATGGGAGGAAGGGAGGTATTTTTCTCAAAGCATTTTTTTTCTTCCTCCTTTTCTTTATTTTTTTTCCTTCTTCCCTTCCCTCCACAACCCGTAATCATCCACCAAAATTGGGCTTCATTATTAAGGGTATATATACAGTAGTAAGCTTTTGATTCCTCCAAAGTTTGCCAGGAAACAGCAATAAATAATGGTGGTCTGTTTCATGGAATAGTTTGGCGGAATCAATTGCTCCAGATTTACCACTAACACTGTAATATAATCTTACCCCCCCCCCATCCACTCCCTCCTTATTTAAGAGATCCGTTTGGTGGGAAATAATAATAATACAATAAAAATAGTTTGTGTTATAGTTGGGTTTACAGAACTTTACACACACACACACACACACACACACACCATACATGTTGGGTTTACAGTTCTTTACACACACACACACACACACACACACACACACACACACACACACACACACACACACACACACACACACACACACACACACACTTTAACAAAACACAAAACAATAATATAAACTAAATAATAAAATTACCATAAACTAAAGAAACAATGCAATAGATGAATAACATATCATTCTTCAAAGATAATAATAATAATAAATGAATAAATAAAAATGGTGTATACATAATCAACAATAGTTGTTGGTTACTGTAACTTTTATTGGTGTAGGATTATTTGTGGTTACTGTACGTTACGTTTCTATCATCCTAGGGAACTGTAGTCCATATTTCAGTCCTTCAAATATTGCCACGACACACACACACACACACACACACACACACACCTATGAATGGAAGGAGCTTGTTTCGTGGTATGAGTGTAATAGACTTAAATATTTTGAGAGAGAGAGAATGGGTATAAGTGTATTATGCTTATACTATTATATAATGAGAGAATTGGTATGAGCGTAATACTTAAAGAGAGAGAGAGGAGAGGAGAGAGAGAGAGAGAGAGAGAGAATTGGTAGAAGTGTGATGGAGCCTCAAGTAGGACTTTGTTTACAAGTGTTGCGTGTAAAGGGAACATGGATAGATGGATAGATGGATGGACACCTACAACACGCCCATCTCTATCCATCCTTTCGTGTTTTTGTGTTTTTTCTACGGCACATCATTAAATTTTGTTCCAAACTATAATAATCACTCTACTACTACGAGAAGCTGAATCACTCAATTACTGAGATGCCATAATAGATAATGATAAAAGAAATAGACGTGTAATAATAATAATAATAATAGGATCGCAATAAAAAATAAATAAATAAAGAATAGTGTCAAATCAGTGTTTACATGTGACCCCAAGGAGACGAAAAAAAAAATATATATATGTACTCTCCAAGGAACACCTGTATCAATCATTGGCTTACACTTTCCTTTCCTTTTATTTATTTTTTATCTTCTTTCCCTTTCCTCCCATCCTCCGGGCGTTTGGATCTTGCAAGGCCGATAATTTACTGTGAAGAATTGGTAATGGGTCACAACAGCCACCGGGTGAGGGCCCTACACGAGTATAATGGCCATGACGGTGGATATTTACACAGGCACTTTCGACCCTACGGAGTGCACGCCTGGCGACATCTGGCAACTGTTTGGAGGAGGACGAGAGGAGGAGGAGGAGGAGAACGAGAGGAGGGGGAGTTGCCATATTTGGACTCGTCGGTTTTAATACATTCGTACCCTCATATTTCCCGACAGATCCTTAATACACACTCATTTCTACATCAGATCGTTTCTTGCAGTTTTAGCCAAGATGGGAAATGTAAAATAACATACCATAAACCAACCACATCGATATATAGGTGGTGCTTTCACAACAGTTGCCATGTAGTAATTTGCCCTCTCCCTATGATTACATTGGCCACTATCTAGAAAGTCTGTGCATTTAGGCTGCCGATAAGAAGGAAGATAAGACCACATCATCGACCCTACTGATAAAAAAAAACTCTCTGCGATATTCATACCCACTACTTTAACGACAGAAATAAATTGTAGTGTGTTGAATATCGGATTAACAAACTGCAGTATGGCATGGGACTGGGAGGAGGAGAGGGAAGGAGGAGGAGAGGGAAGGAGGAGGAGAGGGAAGGAGGAAGAGGGACGGGAGCATGGAGCTAGAATAGGAGGAGACGACCCGCGGTCAGAAAAGTGAGGTCAGGTCAGTCATATTGGGATTGGCAAGAAGCTCGCCAGCCGCTCCTTAATTATTAATCTGGCCATGACTTATGTCACCCAAAAGGTGATTAATTCATACATTCTGCAGACAATGATATATATTGTCACTAAACAGTTTGGGTGAACACTACCACTATCTTCAGTGGTCAGGACAGAGTGAAGAAATAACATATTATACAGTAAAGCAGTTCCTTTTTATGCAGTTATCAAAGTATGTCATGTGTATGTCTATGCGTGTGTGTGTGTGTGCGTGTGCTTGTGTATGTGTGTGTACAATCTGGTGTGGTAAAATATGTTTACGTGTGAGGGAGGGTCACCAAACAAATTAATAAACGGCTGTGTTTGTGTGTTACTTAGGGAGGGACCGATTTATCAATTAGGAAGTTCATTAAGGGATTACGTTTGCGAGACCCATCACTAAGGTTGAAAATGTCATGGTTTTGAATATACAACAATAATTCAGTTATTTTTCTTTTTCCGACTTCATGACATATACAGTATAAGAGTTGGCATCCTTCTCAGTGTAACTGTAATTGGCATTACATGTATCATTAAATATTGCATTATTCATTTTGCCTCCCTAGTTAGGATGATCGGTTACTTGGCCATGCTTATTATTCCAAGGAAATGCCTACCATTGGATTCTGTTCCAATTTTAAGTGTGTCAAGCAAGTGTGTTAGAAATATTAAAAATAATGACTCTGTTCTGAAAAGTAGGATATTATCTGATTCTGTTAATGAAGAGTCAGAGGAATACATGTATATTCCAAGTCAGTCTCATCTCTCAAAGTGTACAAATAAGATAGTTTTATATATAGCAGGATTTGATATATATAAGTTAATGAAGTCCTTGTATTGTGAACCATACATTGTTGCCCTAAACTCAGACAAGACTGATAAACATATTCTTTCCTTGGTAAAACTTAAAGACAGAGTAAACTTGGTGTATCCATCTGATGATGTAATTGATATATGTATTACATCAGAAAAACTGTTTAGGGAAAGAGGGTCCAGCACCACTTTGGAGAGGGTAGATTGTAGCAAAATAATAATATCAGTGTTAATATATTATGCCCACAAATACATATTTTCTACTTTAGCTGGCCACATGTACGACTGATAATCACTTGAATTAGTTAATTAAGGCAGTTGCTGAATCATATTTGCAGGTGAAATATGTATATAAGGCCAAACAAATTACTAAGAAGTTGGCATCCAAAGTGAAAGTAAAGAGTTGACAAATATATACAAAACTTATACATTTCAGTGGCCAATTTGGTATAGAGTGATAGGTCAGTAATTTATAAATTTCTATTTATATTATTGAAAGATGTGTGAATTGTATGTTATTAATTAAAGAATACGAAATACATGTCATACCGTAATTAAAAATGAATAAACATCGTGAGGAATATGGGTAAACCGTATGGGTACTATGAGTGGTCAGCCTTTCTTGCCAATACTAGGCGTTGGCTTCTGAGGACCTGACTGGCTTCACTCCACTGAGACCCAAATGAACGCGCGGGCCGCCTCCTCCTATTCTAGCTCCATGGACGGGAGGGAAGGAGGAAGAGGTGAGGGAGGGAGGATGAGGGCGGGAAGGAGGAGAGGGAAGAATAAGGAGGAGGAGAGGGAAGAATAAGGAGGAGGAGAGGGAAGAATAAGGATGGGGAGGAAAGGGAAGAATAAGGAGGAGGAGGAGAGGGAAGAATAAGGAGGAGGAGGAGAGGGAAGAATAAGGAGGAGGAGGAGAGGGAAGAATAAGGAGGGGGAGGAGAGGGAAGAATAAGGAGGAGGGGGAGGAGAGGGAAGAATAAGGAGGGGAAGGAGGGAGGAGAGAGGAGGAGGAGGTACGGTAGACTAGGGTGAGAGGGGAGTAGGAGACTGGAGGCTGGTAGGTTGGTTGCTTGTTTACATACGATTTTAGTTTAGTTTACGCTGCGGTTAGCTGTGTTGGCTTGAGTGTTTGAAAAGTAAACATAATAATTGTTGTACACCGTTATCTTAATATATGATCCGCTCTTATGTACTGACTGACTGACTGTGCTTTTAGCGTATCACTTCTTCCTGTAACATTATTACCCACTTCAGACTCGAGCCAATCTCTCTCTCTATCTCTCTCTCTGGTTGCTGGGCTCTCTCTCTCTCTCTTTCTCTCTCTCTCTTTCTCTCTCTCTCTCTCTCTGTGTGTGTGTGGTTACTGGCCCTCCTGTATCCTTGTCTTTCTTAGCTTTCTTTTCTTCCCTCCCCATCTCCCATCTTTCCTTCCCTATCTCCTTTCTTTCCTTCCCTCCTTTCCTACCCATCTACCCTCTTTCCCTCCGCTTTCTCTCCTTCCCACCCTTCCCTAACCATCTCCCCCCTCCCTCCCATCCCATATAAACAACGACCACAATTACCAATCACCTCAGCGTTCTAACTGCCCAATTAATGCCACACCAATTGCCCTCATTAGAGATTAGACGAGCGGTTGGGAGTCACTGCTGGGATAATTGTTATGTAACCCGTAATTAGGCTCTTGCATTCGTTATCCACAGTCCGGTCCGCGTTAAATCAGGGTTGCATAGTAGTTTAGGAGGGAAGTATAGAGGAAGGAGGGAGGGAAGGACGAGATAAATGGATGGAAGGAGGGAGGGAGAGAAGGATGAGATAGATGGAGGGATGGAGAAGGCGAGATTGATGGATGGAGGAGGGAGAAGGCGAGATGGATGGATTTAGGAGGGAGGAGAGGACGAGATTGATGGATGGATGGAGGGAGGGAGGAGGGAGGGAAGGGCAAGAGAGATGGATGGAGGGAGGGAGGAGGGAAGGGCAAGATAGATGGATGGATAGAGGGAGGGATGGACGAGATAGATGGATGGATGGATAGAGGGAGGGATGGACAAGATAGATGGATGGTTGGATAGAGGGAGGGATGGAAGGGCAAAATAGATGGATGGTGGAGGACAGGGAAGCAGAAATTAATACAAAAAGACAAAGATTACACTGAAACCTTAATTTACTTTGGTTTATGCGAGGTGGTATGGCTAAAAAAATATACCATAGAGTAAATAATAATAATAAATGAAAAAATAAATTGGAACGAGAGAGGGGGTGTAAAGATGATGAAAATAAGAGAGAGAGAGAGAGAGAGAGAGAGAGAGAGAGAGAGAATGGAGGTGGTGTGATGGGGAGGGTGCATGGGTTATGTATGAGAAAAGAGAGAGAGAGAGAGAGAGAGAGAGAGAGAGAGAGAGAGAGAGAGAGAGAAATGAATACAAGGAAATATAATTTTGATGAATGGAAGACAGAGAATAAGGATAAGGCTGAAGAAGGGAATGAATGCATAGATGGAGAGGGAGTAAGGAACACACACACACACACACACACACACTTGCTGGGAGAGAAAGAGGAGTGTGTAGGCTACGTGGAGAGGGAGTAAGTATAACACACACACACACACACACACACAGACTAACTAACGATGACAGCTGATAATAACAACAATTAAACTTGTCTCATAAACACAACCCGAGATGACGAGATAGTCTGTTGCGCTCTCTCTCTCTCCTCTCTCTCTCTCTCTCTCTCTCTCTCTTAAACCTACACACACACATGCTCCCCCCACCCTCTCTCTCTCTCTCTTAAACATACACACACAAACCCACACACACACATGCTCTCCCCCCCCTCTCTCTCTCTCTCTTAAACATACACACACAAACCCACACACACACATGCTCTCCCCCTCTCTCTCTCTTAAACCCACAAACACACACACTCACTCACTCTCTCTCCCTCACACACACACACACATACACACACACCAGGCCCTAGCTACCCTGAGAAAACGACCTAATGAGTGATTATTAGTGAGGTCGTAACGAGCTTATTAGGTCAGGGTAAATATTATGTACCTAACCTGAGAGAGAGAGAGAGAGAGAGAGAGAGAGAGAGAGAGAGAGAGAGAGAGAGAGAGAGGAGATGGAGGAATCAACGAAAAGGGTGAATAAAGACTGGAAGAGAGATATAGAATAAAGGGGGTGGGAGGGAATAAGGATGGAGGGAGGAAGGAAGGGAAGGATGGATGGAGGGAGGATGGAAGGGAAGGATTGAGGAAACGAGGGAGGGAGGAAAGTATAGGGAAGAATAAGGGAGGAAGGGCGGAAGGTAGGGAAGAGGGAGGGAGGGAAGGAGGTAGGGAAGAGGGAGGGAGGAAAGTATAGGGAAGAATAAGGGAGGAAGGGCGGAAGGTAGGGAAGAGGGAGGGAGGGAAGGAGGAAGGTAGGGAAGTATAAGGGAGGGAAGTATAAGGGAGGGAAGGAGGAAGGGAGGGAAGGAGGAAGAGAGGGAAGAATAAGGGAGGGAAGGAGAGGAAGAGGAAGGAAGAGGTGGTACAATGATTCATCTTCAACTCCCAATTTCTATGACTGATGGTGTACCAGTGAACACACACACACACACACACTATTATGCCCACACACACATACACACACACACTATTGTATGCTATACCCAAAAATCAATTCACACACAGTCACTATTATAACCACACACACACACACATATATAACTAGGCTATATATCTTGAGTACACACACACATACATACATGCATACATACATTCACTCTGTTTCTCTACTCACAATTCCACTTTCTCTCGGCCTACTCCATCATTCTCTCTCTCTCTCTCTCTCTCTCTCTCTCTCTGTTCGTTCCATCATCCCACCTCAGTCCATTACTCTTTTCTCCAACCCAACCCTCCCTCCCTTCTCCTCTCTTTTTTTTACCCTCCCTACTACCTTCCTTCATCATTCATTCCCTTCCACCTCTCTCTCTCTCTCTCTCTCTCTCTCTCTCCACACACACACACGCACAGTATTATTTCCTCTCGCTCTCTTTCTCTCTCCAATATCCTCTACACGCACACACAGAATTATTTCCTCTCTCTCTCCACCATTTTTTTTATCACCACAATTTCTGACTTATCTCCCTCTATCTCCCTCCATCACTCTTGTCTTTCTCTATCTCTATCTCCCATCTCTCTCACTCCACCACCACCACCACCACCACCACCATCCTTCTATCTCCATCACATCTCTCCCAATCACCATCTTTGTGTTTATCTCTCTCCCATCTCCACCCCCATCTCTCTCCCACCTGTCTTTGAGATCAGATAAAACACGGGTTATACTTTATAAAACAATACACAGTAATTCATTGAAAACACGCAACGAGAGAGAGAGAGAGAGAGAGAGAGAGAGAGAGAGAGAGAGAGAGATCAGTGTGTTATGCTCACAGTTCCTTCTCTCCCTTCCTCCCTTCCTTTCCTTCCTCTCTCCCATTTCTCCTCTTTCCTTCCTCCCTCCCTCCCATTTCTCCTCCTTCCTCCCTTAGTCTTTGTTTCCTTCCTTCCTTCCTTCCTCCCATTTCTCCTCCTTTCTTACCACTTTCCCATCCTCCTTTCATAACTCCTTTCCGTTCTTCCTTCCTTCTCATTTCTCATTCCTTATTCTCGTCTTTCACAATCACCCTTGTCTCCTCCCCCTCCCCTTCTTCTCCCTCCTCCTCCTCCCCCTCCCCTTCTTCTCCCTCCTCCTTCTCCTCCCCCTTACCTCCTCTTCAATCGTTCAGTCACTTCCTATCTCCTTCCACCTCACTGCCTTCTTCAAACTGAGAGAGAGAGAGAGAGAGAGAGAGAGAGAGAGAGAGAGAGAGAGTAGTGTGTAAATGTATTTGTTTTTATATATCCCATGACGTGTGTGTGTGTGTGTGTGTGTGTAGGGTACCAAGCCAGCCAAGCGAGGAAATTAAACAGGTGCGTGTAAGTTTGAACACACACACAGGTAGATATCTCTCTCTCTCTCTCTCATTCTCTCACTCTCACTCACACACTCTCTCTCTCTCTCTCTCTCTCTCTCTCTGGCGCAGCACAGCATAAACAAACTAAATAAAAAAACAAAACCGCATCACCATAACAAATCATCACGCCCGTCACCCCAAGTTTCGCGCCAATTTTACGATCTCCTCGCCTCATTCCCCGCCAAATTTGCTGCCTCCTAAATTAGCATGATCCTTATTCTTTTATTATCGGTGTCCACGCCTGTTTTTTTTTTTTTTATCTATTCATTCTCTTCTTTTTTTTTTGGTTATTGTTGTTGCTATTTTCGTCCTTGATATTCAACACAATCTCATAAATCACCACAAACCCGTTTATCCAATCCCGTTAGGCAAATAAATGTAAACAAACAGCCAGAAGGATCGGTACAATAAACGCCCTACTGAATATTCTGGTAAATATAATACGGATTGGATAATATCATGCTTCTCTTGTGTTTGTTTGAGAGAGAGAGAGAGAGAGAGAGAGAGAGAGAGAGAGAGAGAGAGAGAGATCGCTATAGACCTCTGAAACACCGTGAAGAAAAATAAAGAGGGTGTATAAAAAAGAAGGAAGTGACTCGCGTTGTCCGAAGAGGCACCCAAACTCTTATATATACATCCATTATTATTAAAGTAGGTACTATTATAGCTGCCCACGCACGTCACCACCTCAGGCAAGAAGTGAACGGAAGCTTACACAAAATGATTAACGTACTCCTCTTAATTAAGGGACCCTGTGATGTAGTCAGAAAATTGGACATACATGAGTCCTTCAAATATTGCCACGAAACACACACACACACACACACACCTATAATTATGGAAGGAGCTTGTTTCATGGCATGGTCAGGAGTAATCAGAAGCCTCCAATTTTCACACACGATCACAGGGGCCTTACGTATAGTTAAATAAATAGTGGAATCGGTAGAGTGGGGGAAAAGATGTAGGGCCATTATTCAAGAACATTCATTGTGTATACGATGGCGTGGTACCGGTACGATGGCTCAGTTGTGTGTCTATATCATACCAGTACTATACCATCATCGTCAACACCACGAATGTTCTTGCATAAGGCCCATAAATAAATTCATAAAAGGTATAGAATATATTGAGGTAGTGTGTGTGTGTGTGTGTGTGTGTAATATATTGAGGCAGTGTGTGTGTGTGTGTGTGAGGGACTTGGCAACACTGACTGAGCTGCTGCATGCGTCTCTAGATGTAAAATTCATGAAGTTGAAGATTTATCGCGCGGTCAGAAGAACGTCGACTTTTTCCTTCTGCGCGCGCATCCCTATCCTTCTCCCATCTATCTCCCACCATCCTGTATAGTTTGTTGACTCTGTAATATTTTTTTGTATAATATTGTCCATTTAACTCAAACTGTCTTTTTTTTATTTGTATTCCATGCACTTTCATTTGAAGAAGTTGTAAAAAAATTATATTGACAAAACTTATGTACACTCGAGTTCGTAAATTTGCGACCACGTACAGCCATGGCTGATAGTGGTGGACCAGGTTACAAGGAATGTTGGAGAGCAACTGAACTGAGTTAGAAAATGTGAGTTTTCTAGACCTCTCTCAACGTTGAGAATGGTTTGGAATATTAACTTGTTCGAACTCTGTTCAGTTGCTCTCCAACACTCCTTGGACCCTCATGGTCCACCACTATCAGCCATGGCTGTACCGTACCTATAGATATTTATGTCATTCCCTCCCCATTCCCCAATTCTCCCCACCACCATTTCCCTCTCTCCTCCTCATTTCTCTCTACCACCACCACCACTTCCCTCCCATCTCCCCATTTCTCACCACCACCGGTCCACCACCACCACCAAGCTCACATATCCTACCTGTCTCTTCCTTTATTTACATTCACCAAGTACGACGGAGCTGGAGACAACACCTGAGACCTCAATGTTTTAGACTAGGGTAGGTAGGTAGGTAGGTAGGTAGGTGGTGAGGTGGGTAGGTAGGTGGTGAGGTGGGTAGGTAGGTGGTGAGGTGGGTAGGTAGTTGGTGAGGTGGGTAGGTAGTTGGTGAGGTAGGTAGGTAGTTGGTGAGGTAGGTAGGTAGGTAGTTGATGAGAGAGAGGTAGGTGGGTAGGTAGGTAGTTGGTGAGAGGTATAGGTAGGTAGGTAGTTGGTGAGAGGTATAAGTAGGTAAGTAGTTGGTGAGATGTAGGTAGGTGGGTAGGTAGGTCTGTTGTTGTCTGAAATACTGTGGAATCAATTTGCTCCAGATTTTTACCACCGACACTGTACTTACTACCTATACCCTCCCTCCCCCCCCACCTTAATTGTCAGGCAAGTGGCTCAGGAGAGGGACACCGTTTAAGAAAAGAGTATGATGGTGAATTAAGAGAGAGAGAGAGAGAGAGAGAGAGAGAGAGAGAGAGAGAGAGAGAGAGAGAGAGAGAGAGAGAGAGAGAGAGAGAGAGAGAGAGAGAGAGAGAGAGAGAGAGAGAGAGAGAGTGTGTGTGTGTGTGTGTGTGTGTGTGTAAAATAGCCAAACTCACTCATAATTAATTATCATGAAGTATACTGTTGATTATCTTGGTACACTGACTATATAGGTAACTGACTGATAAGAGAATCGAGTCTACTGTACTGAACACCATCACTAATATATAGCCTAGTCACCAACCATAATATATATACAGTTTATGAGACAAGTTTAATTGTTGTTATTACCAGCTGTCATCGTTAGTTAGTTAGTTACGGTAGTTAGTTAGTGTGTGTGTGTGTGTATTACTCACTCCCTCTCCTCGTGAGTGTGTGTGTGTGTGTGTGTATTACTTACTCCCTCTCCTCGTAGCCTACACACACCTCTTTCTCCCCCAGTATGTATGTACTACAAACCAATAACAAAATCTGTATACTTATTATGTCTCGTGACTGTACATACACTCACTCATTCAGTATCTTGGTAGTCTCTCTCTCTCTCTCTCTCTCTCTCTCTCTCTCTCTCTCTCTCTCTCTCTCTCTCTCTCTCTCTCTGGTAAATGAGTGAGATTGGCCATTTACACTCCCCCACCCTCTCTCTCTCTCTCTCTTAACTATACACACACACACACACACGTGCAAACACCGACATACATACCAATGAGGCGTGTATGTCTCCAGCTGCCCTTGCTTGTGTATGCGGAGTGTGTGTGTGTGTGTGTGTGTACCTTCATAAATACCTACTCTTTCTATCCTATCTTTTCTTCTTAACTAATATACTACTACTACTGCTATTACTACTAATATAATAATAACAGGAAAACAGGAGGAAGGAAGGAAGGAAGGAAGGAAGGAAGGAAGGAAGGAAGGAAGGAAGGAAGGAAGGAAGGAAGGAAGGAAGGAAGGAAGGAAGGAAGGAAGGGAAGGAGGAAAGAGGAAGGGAGGGAGGGAGGGAGGAGGAAGGAAAGGAAGAAGGAAGGGAGGGAGGGAGGAGGAAGGAAGGGTAGGAGAGGAAGAGGGGGATAAACCACACTAATAAGGCTTCAATACCTCCCTTCTTCCTTCCTCTCTCCCCCTTCTTTCCTTCGTCTATTCTCCTCTCTCATTCATTTTTCCTCCCCATACGTTTTTCCTTCATTCATTCCCCTATTTCCCTCTCTTTCTCTTTTCCTTCCTTTATTTCCCTCTTTCTTACTTCTTTCCTTCCTTTATTTCCCTCTTTCTTACTTCTTTCCTTCCTCTATTTCCCTTTCTGCTTTCCTTCCTTCATTTCCCTCTCTTCCTCCAATCCTTCCTTTACTACCATCTCTTCCTCTCCCACTTTCTTACCTTTCTTCCTTTCTTTTCTTCCCATCATCCGTTTTTCCTCCCTCCTCCTCCTTATATTAGAGAAAGTGAGAAGCTAGAGAAAGGGAAGATGAGGAGGAGGATCAAGAGGTGAAAGAGAAGGAGTAGGAGGAGGGAAAGGAAGAGAAGGAGTAGGAGGAGGGAAAGGAAGAGGTGAAAGAGGAAGTGTCTGATATTATGAGTAGACAGAATTTAAACCTTCCCTTATGACTGACGGAACAGTGCTCTCTCTCTCTCTCTCTCTCTCTCTCTCTCTCTCATCAAATTCAATCGGGTTATCGTACATCTATACCGGTACCAGTTTTCTGAGGTGTTGCCAGGTGGATGATAATTACCGGTATCAAACATTAACAAATTATAACATATACTGTACCGGTTATTCCTCTCTCTATCTCTCTCTCTCTCTCTCTCTCTCGGTTTGAATTTCCGAAAACACACACACAAACAGGGCTTTCAGTGGTCCTGGACACCCAAACACACAATTAAACATAAAAAACAACAACTAAACAAGACCAGATAAAAACAAGAACATGAAGCTCTTCTCTTCAAAAGCTCCGGCTCTTAATGATTCAAGTGATATAATAAAATATCCATATGTAAAGGTCTCAAAAATATTAATTATGTTTTATCTGGATTTTCGTATTCATATGGTTATATTGAATTTTTGAAAATGAACCCTTTTTATTGAGGGTGAACCCCTCGGTTGAACCCCTCTCGGTTGAAAAAATGATTCAATGTCGGTAAAATAAAATGGATGGGAGTGAGTGAGTGAGTGAATCAGTTGAACTATTTTAGAAGTTGTCGCCCCAAGAAGAAGAACAAGAACAATAATTACGATAAGACCTTGAGCTCTCGGCTGAGGCCGGAGCTAAAAATTATTATACGTGCAGCCAACTTTAACCTTTCCAAACTATACATTAGGCTTCAACCAACCAACAAACAATTCCCATAACAGCCTGCCTACACTAGCTTATAATAATAGCCTACTGTGAAAATGTCAATAAACTCATTAAGCTACAACCAACTCAATAGGCTACAACTCATAATAAGGCTACAATTCATTAGGCTACAACTCATAATAAGGCTACAACTCATTAGGCTACAACTCATTAAGCTACAACTCATAAGGCTACAACTCATTAGGCTATAACCAACCTACAAACAATTTCCCATAACAGCCTACACAAGCTTATAATGATAGTCTACTCTTGTGAAAATGTCAATAAACTCGTCCGTCCCTTCACCCACCCACCCCACTATTATGACCCCATCAATTTACCCCCCTTCTCTTTTTCTCTCACTTCTACTACCTCCCAACATGCATCCCTTACCTACAATATAAATCCCCACTTCCTTCCCCTCCCCACTACATTCCCCACCCACCCATAATAGACCTCTCCCCATTTCCCTCCCTCCTTGTTCCCAATCCTTCCCCCAATACCCCTTCCTTTGACCCCAATTTCTTACTCACTCCCACCCTCTATCTGGTCCCACAACCTCTCACTTCATCTCTTATTATACACGCCCCCAACACCTCTCCTCTCCCTCCCCTCCCTCACATAATTTCTCATCCTACCTAACTCCAACACACACACACAGACAGACAGACACATAATAAGATCCCCAACACCTCTCCTCTCTCCTCCTCAACACACACAGTCACACACACACACACACCACTCCCCTCCTCCACATAATAAGACCCCAACACCTCTCCTCTCCCTTCCCCCTTCCCTCCATACCAACTGGTGATCACGTGTCAACCACATAGTACACCAACCTCACCACTAGCCACACCATTCCTGTTCTATACGATGACACACGCACGCACACACACACATACACACACACGATTCCTGTTTCACTGTCACTATACGATCACACTCACACACACAAACATTATTCCTGTTCACCGTCACTATACGATCACACACACGATTCCTGTTACACAATTACTATAAAATCACACACACAAATTATAATGTTGTCGTGAATGATAGGCTATGGTCGGTTTAACTTACGTAAATCATGATCATAACGGAGAATAAGAATAAATTTAACTTTTCATTCACGACAAAATTATTCTCAAAGTTCACCATTATAACAACTAGAACTGTAAAAAAATGTAGACTTCAGAGGTTAAATAGAAGAAAGCAACTGTGAGCAAATAACAATGACTGAATGAAGCGTGATAAGATGGTAAATAAAGAAGAGAAAGAAAATACACATCGAGTCAACCAGAAAATATTAGGTATACTCATGGCCGAGGATGGGTATACTACTTACCAGACGGAGGCGGCGGAGGTGAAGTAGTAGAGGAGGAGGAAGACGAGGGCACAGGAGGTGTGAAGGGCGCCTTCAGTCACACCCAGAAGACCAAGTTCGGGGTCGTGGTAACAGGATATACTCGTGGAACCCGCCAAGAGTCGAACCAGGTACCCGACGGAGACGAGGTTGTAGCATAGAACCAAGTGGACAGCAGCACGCTCAGGGTAACGAAAGGGCGTCGAGTCCAACACGAAGCTGAGGAGTGTGAAGCCCGTGACGGCGAAACACACCACCGCCCATATGGCCATCCACACCCCGGCGAAGGACTTGTCGCTCGTGGTGAAGGATATGTTAGTTTGGCAGAGTGGAGCGCAGGTACTGGTAGCGTTAATGTAGCGGTACTTGTGCGGATGGGCGTAGCGGGTGCACCGCGGGGGAGGGCGTGGGTGGATGGGTCGAGACAAGGGCGTGGGAGGAGCCAGGAGCGGCATCTTCTCCCCAGGTCCCTCCATACACATATACTCCTCGTTGTTCTCAGGGGGAAAACGTGAACAGTTAAGGAAGGGTGGCCAAGGAAAGCCCAACTCGGCCATGACGGGGGCACACCTGTCCCTCACCGTCTGGCACAGGTCCCGGCACGGCCCTATAGGTGTGGCCACCTGTGGGGTACACATAGGTGTGTAGATGGAACACAGGAAGAACTGGATCTGTGAGGAACAACCATATTGGATGAGGGGGTTGAAGGAGTCAAGGCGAGATTCTGCATCCTTCTGTAGCTCGGTGCCCACCAGGTTTGGCATTGAGGTCAGGTTGTAGCCCACGTCTTGACAGGCAGCCACTCGGATGGGTTCACACCTGGCCGGTCCTCCTGGGTGCCCCTGGGACATCAACACGGGGTAGTCCGCCCACACACAGCCCGCCCACAGGCCCACCACCACCCAGAAGAGGGTGGTGGTGGAGGCAGTGGTTATAGGCGCTGTGGCCATGGTGGTGAGGACTGTTATCTGAGCATCTGAAGGCGGCTCAGCGACCTCACCGCTGCTGGCATCACTCCTGCCGGGCCTCAGGCGTCCTCCCGCCCGCCCTCTGGCATCTCACCTGCCGCCTCACCTCTCACTGCCTCACCACACGTCACTCACACCCCGGCCACAACGCACAGAACACAACATTCCTCTCCGGGCCACTACGTAACCTTTCCCCTATGAAGGCCAGTTGGCAAATACAATAAATGCAGTGTTGGCAGCGGTGAGCCTGGCCACGCCCCGCCCACCTACCACCACACAGCCTTACCATTGGTTGGAGGGCAACGTCTCCTACTCCCATTACCTTGGCTTACACCTGTACAACAAACACCTCACATAATATTGTAATAATTACTTACCACGATCATTGCATACATCTATAACCTTAATTCTGATCATCCAAGACACATGTGTATTAATATCATAATGCTGTAAGCTTAAGAAAAGCAAGAATTGACAAATAGGACGCCAAAGTCGCTGTCAAAGCCAACAGGTTCGGAGGAGCAGGGAGGCCAGTCAAGTGAGCGTGCTAAGCAAACTTGGCATTCTCAGGCGTGCAAATTTCGCATAATCAGCGCGAGAGAGACGCAACGCGGTAGTGCAAATACTCCTTCTCTAACCTGAACCACCAACCACACTCTCACTCCTTGAAACTCATCCACCCAACATTATTACGACTACCATTAGCTGTAGCCGTTGCCTCCTCCGCCACATTTAAGAACAAAAATAAAATATAAACTCCTGAAAGTATAGATGTTTTGATTGGGTGGCGTGTAAACATCTCAGCCAGATATGAGGTGAGTTATGACCGCATCTCGCCCTAACTTACGACCGCAATTAAAGCTTTAAAAGGGTGAGGAGTGAGGCTTTTGTAAGAGGGTGAATGTAGCAGTGAGAGAGAGAAAGAGGAGGAGAGGTGTATAAAGGTGTGATTTCGTCTGTCTGAGAGAGAGAGAGAGTGCATGGCAGGGAGAAATGTGCAGATGTTTTTATTGTATGTGTGAGAGAGAGGAATGAGTGAGTGAGCAAGTGAGTAAGTAAGTAAGTGAGTGACAGAGTAAGTGAGGCCAGGGCGAGTCACAAAATTGAGAGAGTGGTAAGCTCAAGTGACTGTGATGAGGTGAGAATAGTGGAGAATCACAGTGACAGTCGTGACGAAAGAGAGAGAGAGAGAGAGAGAGAGAGAGAGAGACCTGAAATTTCTGGGTTGGTGTGAGTGCATGCGTGTGTAATGTGTATAATTTATGCACTTGATTTAATTTCTCGTAGTACACACACACACACACACACACACACACACACTAACTGACTAAAAAAGTAACTGACTGACTAACAAAAAGACTGGTTGGCTGACTGACTGAGTGGCTGAGTGGGTGGAGTGCCCGTGATCTTAACTCTAAAATATAATTATGAGGTATGTAGTACGTACACTCACAATACAATACATAATCTCTCTTCACATAATATTACAGTTTTGGTGGATACAAGAACTACATATATACAGGAATGTTTTTTTTATATACATATATATTTTTTTTAATTATTTTATTCCAGGTAATAAATCTGGAAGTATATTGATTCCTCCAAACTACAGTATTCCAATCATTAGGTTATCATTATTTTTGTTAATCTGATACTTTTTTCTGGCATACTTTGGAGGAGAAATTAATTTAGGGGTTCTAATTAATGTGTGTATGTACCAAACAAATGTCCTCTCAGTTTGTCATGCTGTATGTCTGTCTGTCTCTGAACATTTTATCTCTTCCTTCATTTACTCTTCCTCTTCCTTCACCTCTTCTTCCTTCATCTCCTCCTCCTTTTCTTCCTTCACCTATTCCTCGATCGTCCTTCATCTCCTCCTCCCCTCTTCTTTCACCTTCTCCTCTCCTTCTCCGTCTATTCCTCTTTCTCCTCCTACTTTTCCTTCGCCCGCTCCTCCTCCTCTTGCCTGTCAGTAAATCAAGAGGATAGTTGCCCAATATACGTGTGTCAGAACCTCTCTCTCTCTCTCTCTCTCTCTCTCTCTCTCTCTCATCAAAATAAATCAGCTTTCTCTCTCTCTCTCATCATCACTTTGCTGCTGTTGTTGTTGTTATTGTAGTACTTAAAAAGTTTAATGTATTTTCCTTATTACTATCTTCGGGGTCTTGTCTCGTATGTTTATCATCACTGTTACTTTTTCTCCTTTCGACTGCTGTCTTTAATTCTCTGTTTGTTCTTATTATTCCCCTTTCGTTCGTTTGTGGTTGGCTTTCCTATATCCTTTCTGCTTTATTTCATTTTTAGTTTACCTTCTCTCCAGCTTCTCATCTCTCTCTCTCTCTCTCTCTCTCTCTCTCTCTCTCTCCTCAACACTGTAATTACCCACAAATATTTTCCCCGTCTCCTAACAGCCCATATAAACACGGTCACAACTAGGCTACCCTTCCATTATCTAAGAACACAATTTGCATAGGCAACCACAACACCAAGAATAACAATGACTACTACATGAATAACACTAATACTAGAACAGCTGTACGTTACTACTACTACTACTACATGAATAACATTACTACTACTACTACTACTACTACATGAATAAAATGTCTACTACTACTACTACTTTGGGTACGGTACCTTAAACCTTCGCCACTAATTACGTGTATCAAGAGAGAGAGAGAGAGAGAGAGAGAGAGAGAGAGAGAGAAGGGAGGACTTGGGGGAGTAAAGGCAAACACACCACAAGATTATAATACCTTTGTTGACGTGGTTGATGAGGTGGTGGAGAGAACCAGTAATCGCCACTCCTCTCCCCATCCTCCCTCCTTCCCTCTTCCTCCTCTCTCTCTCTCTCTCTCTCTCTCTCTCTCTCTCTCTCTCTCTCTTCTGTATTTCATTTGACATTCATTATTGGGCAATAGACTATCCTTCCCTATCTTTCTTTTATCATTATCCTCCCCCTCGTGTCTATAATATAGCTACATTACTACTCCACCTCATTGGCTCCACACCTCCATTCCTCTCTACCTTTCTCTCGCTCTCCTCCCATTCCTTCACTTTTTCCATATTCTAACTTCACCTTTACGAAATCAAACCCTCCTCAAGTACACGGCAGTGTGTGTTGATCCTGGTACACGGTAGAGACCCTAGTACACGGGACTACGGGATAAAACACAAGTGTAATAAAACGGTGGATGAGGCTGAGAGAAAACGAGCACGAATAGAAGGGATACTATTATTATAATATATAGGAATGAAGGTTATCGCTTGATCTCTTGTTCTAAAACAATAATATGGGACCATAGAGGTGCAATATATATATATATTATATGCTTAAGGATCTGTATACGCATAAGTTCTGTATATATAGTATAGAGAGTAATTCCTTTAAGTTGTGTATGGCATAGAAAACATTTACTTTATTAGTTTGAATGTTGCATCAGGGCTCAAAGATTATATTATAATACACTATAAAATGAAAAACGAGAATGCCAAACATTTTTACAGTACCGGTAGGATACATAAGGAAGACAAGAAATACGAGCAAGGTTAGCCGTGCCCGTTGATTTGATGAAAACATTGTAAAATTAGCTTTCCGCTCGCATTGGCGTATTTCTTATTTCGTGCTCGAGCTTAGTAGAAGTGACTTTTTGATGATAATTTGATAACATTATTGAAAACGTATTGAGGTAGTGGCACCAGAGTACAACAGCAGGGCCTTCAACAACAACAACAACACCACCACGTATTAATATCATACCTGCTGAAGTGTGTGTTGGGTTTGAGGAAATGATTGGAGTGAGAAGTGTGGAAATGTTGAGGAGATGCACCAACAGACTCCATCATTATCAGTACCGTGGTATTGGTGTGGTCATGGTGACAAGGAAGCCTATCTACATACAGGTGTGAAATAATAGATCAGAATGCTAATAATTAAGAAGGGTCATAGAAAAATAAAGGGTATAATAAAGTTAACTTACTTACCAATGTCCTTCATATTTTCATTGGTGGTTGTTTGGGCCTTATTTAATTTAGAAGATCCGTGGTGTATAATGATGGCGTAGTGCCGGTACAATGACTCAATAGACAAAAAATACAGCCATCTTACTGATACCACGCCATCGTATACATCACAAATGTTATTGAGGAATATTTTTACAAGTTGCCACAACTCGATTTCAAAAATGTTACTATTACCAGTGTTTATATTTCACTATTACAAACAACTTTTCTATATACCATTTCTTCTGCAAATGCTGCATAACAGTATAGTCCATTTACTTATACTTGTCCCGCCGCTCCGTTTGAGCCTAGCCCCAGGTATGAATGGAGCTCTCTGATTGGCTGCCAGAACGCTCAAGGTACCGCACCATTTCTTGTAAACAACCAAGCACTTACTCTGTATTTGAAAGACGACATACCTCTAATAATTTACGTGTAACTAGATTATTACATAGGTTATGCATTTTTATCTTACACCATTAAACTCTACATTAAATTTGGAACCTAAAAACACTCTCCAAAACATAATACAGACCAAAGAAAATATATTATAGCGAGTTTAAGTCAGAATACGGCTTGGAAATGTTTATACCACTTTTTACATTGAAGTATTTTTTGCTTCATAGTTAGCATTTATATATAAATATAACATTCATTCTCGTACAAAATTTTCTTATGAATATGACAATACCATCAGATTTTAGATAAATATAAATATAAGAGAGATATGAAACGTTTAATGAGACACTGTCATTCCCGACTTCAACAAAGATTACGTAAAATTAAGCTACTTTTTTTATTTAACATTATAGGTTTCCTACAAACAGATAATTTTATATGTTAATAAATAGAGTGTGGTTTGCCATACATGTTATCTGAAGGAAAGTATTATAATAATGAATAATGTAATTAGAGAAAATGAAGAAAGACGGTAAACAGAGCAATACTCCCACATCATACCACAACCAGTAAAGGACTGAGGGGAGGGAGGCCCTGGGAGGGCAGGTGGTTGTTCTTGTACATTCTCTGCCATAGGCAATGACCAGTTGCCAATTGTCCAATTTTTCACAGCTTGTAGTCTTCTTTTTCTCTAATTACATTATTATAATACTTTCCTTCAGATAACATGTATGGCAAACCACACTCTATTTATTAACATATAAAATTATCTGTTTGTAGGAAACCTATAATGTTAAATAAAAAAAGTAGCTTAATTTTATTTTCCTCCATTATACTTCAAGATCACTTACATCAGCCAAGAGTAAGGGATACTGATATTGGATATTTATTCGGTATAAAGATGATGAATAACAAAGAAAAGTTATTTGTGAGTGGGAGACGCGGCGACCTGACAGCCAACACGTGATGACTCAGACTTTGAGCGCTCAGGCCTTAGAGTCCAGAGGGCATTGGTTGGGGACGCTTGGCGGGGGGGGGGGGGGGGGCTGAGGAATGATGGACCAATTATCAAAGAATGGCCAGCTGTCCCCATCCGCTTCCATTTAGGATGGCCTACAATATAAATATGGAAAAAACTGTGGCTAATATTAATAGTTGCCTTAAACAATACAGGTTTTGTTCTGTTTTCACATTTTATCTAAAAAATCATACAATGCAGCTTTCATACGTCTGTAATCTAAATCAATATTATATTTTTTTCAGAATACACCACATAATGAAGGTCGTGGCATACAGACCTTAGCATTGGTGAGGGAGAATGATACTCGTGTGTCATGCTGTGGTGTTCCCAGACCTGCCTACTCTCAGGGGTTGTCACACACCTCACAAAGGCACATTTGGGGATGGCTAAATGCAATTTTTAACAAGTAAGGTATTGAAGTGTAGTATTCTGGTGACTTTGGTGATAATTAATACAGTATATTGGTGGCTTTTGTAACCAGTATAACATAAACGTACAGTATTTTTGTTTTTTTCAACAAGGAATATTATTTTAGTACGGTACTACATAATACAGTATTCTGGTGGATTATCTATGTATAAAATTCCAGTATTAAAATGTATTGTACAAGATGATAGTAGACTGGACTAAATTGCATATAGAATACAATATGTCACTTTCTTTCTTTTTTCCTCATTCTCTCTCATCTATATGCTTCCATTTCTCTCCCATCTCCATATTTGCCATTACAGTATTTTCTCATTGGGTTAAAATTTTCCCATCACTTGTAAATTTCTTGTAGCTACTTACAGTATTACATTTCTGCACCAGGTACTGTATATCCTTAAGAAGGCCACATAAAGGAAGTAGGTATTAACTACACATCTTATTTGCAACTGCCCCCTTGATCAGTCGTTGGTAAATTTACAGAAAACCTGGGTTCACTATATTGTATATATTAGTATCATTACCCACTATTTTGGACCATTCTAAGACACTTTTCATCTATGGCGTTTCTCTCAGGAATGCCTCGTTTTCGAGATATGCCCCGTTTACAAACATAATTTGGAAACTAGTCTTACGTGACCTAACCTAGACCATAGCAGACTACCGGGACCTAACCTGGGCAAACTACCGGACCTAACCTGGGCAAACTACCAGGTATAACCAGTGTAAACTATCATAAAATGGCCTGGGCAAATTTCCAGGACTTAGCCTAATGTGGTAATACTGCTCAAGCCTAGCCAAAATCCAGTTATTCTGTAATAATACCCAGTCGTTTATTGCAGAGTAGATGAGAACCGGATCAAGGAGGTGGGACCCGATCGAGCGTGTGCTGAGTGGTTGCTGCGGTGTGGGGCGCTGGTCAAGTGGAGGGACCGGGAGACATGGACCAAGGACTACAATACCCTGCCTCCCTCCGGCAACCGAGTATTGAAGATTGCAGAGGTGGATGCAACGGACTCAGCCGTCATGCACATTGGTTTCCCACATCTCCGTAGGTTGGGTTAGGTTGGGTTAGATCAGACAAGGTCTTTTTTTTATTTGTTATAGTCTTTCTAGTACCTGATACCCTCTATGGTCTGGTAAAGTACTTATTTTGTTTGCATTATTGTACATAATTATGTTTTCAGTCTTTCTTGTAGCCCTTTATTTATTATCTTTTCTTGTTAATGATGGTAATTATATAATGTCTGATTAATAATGTAAAAAGTTTTATTGATTAGTGGGAGCCTACTATTTCCATTAGGAGTCACAAGCCGGCAAATACAGTGTCATAAAGATTACCGTTGATTATGCTGTATGCGAACCATAGCACATACTTTTCAATAAGACAAAACTCCTCTTTGGCATAATAGTTGAATTGTTGTCATTATGTCCAACCAAATTACATTGTACCTAATTTCACTGATACCTGTATATAGTGAATATTCATTTATATTTTTTAATGTATGGTACACAGATTTGCTTTTACTTCATTTATATACTTTACTTCTGACTATAGTCGGATGCAAATATGATGTGAGTTTGGACGGTAACCTTCGTACTCTACAGCATTGCCAAGTCTCTACTCTGCTCAGGTGAGGGTGTGGAGGTTACTGTACCCCTGGGAGTTGATGTCAAACTTATGTTCATTGTGCTTGGTTAATCTCGGAAGTGTTGTTACTGTTGAAAATTATTATTTATATTTCATTGTTACTATAATGTAATAAAAATGGAACATACATACCATAATGATATATAATTAATTATATACAAATACTAAAAAAAAAATTGCCCAATAGTACATAGCTGACATATAAAATATATATATATACTGTATACTGTACTTAAAGTATTTACAAGAACGGGTTCATGAATGAACATCTCGTGAGTTGGACCACGCCTATAGGCATCCTCCCTTCCCCCCTCTGTCACCCTCTTCCTCCCTACCAGGGGGTAATGACCTGAGTCCTGCGAGGGGTGACCCGGCCACCTTAACCACAGACATGATACCAATGCATAGTAGTACACTGTTGTCATGTGTATTGGATTCACTTTCATACATAAACATGACTGTCATTATCCTAAATGTCGACACATTTACATCATCATATATCCAAGGTTTATTATATACAATAATTTTTTGAAGTTTTAAAGACTATTTCAAATACTAAATAACGAAGGTATGAGATATTGTATGCCTTGTACAACACTGTTGGGGGGAAGTCCCGTAGCCTTCCTGCCCAAACTCACTTCATATTTGCATCCGACTATAGTGTTATTACTGTACTGTAATCTAATGTAAGGGTACTGATGATTTATTGTACTGTATAATTGTATGCCTTTAGAATATTCTTGTCATTTTACACAACACCATACCCTGTGTTTCTTTACTCTACATAGTTTCATTACCCAAGGTTCTCTTCACCTCCTTACCTCCAGTGCAGTATGATTGAACATCTCTATTAATACCATAGGTGTGAAAAAGTCTGATGTTCACAGCAGCTGTGGACAATACTGGACACAAATATTTGCTCAATCACTAATCTCTACCTTGATTAACAGAGGGGTGTAAGTACATCAAGAAGATCATATTCCACAAGGCCAACTATATGGATGATGCAGCCTTGAGCCAACTGCCTACCCTGCGGGACTCACTCACACATCTCCAGGTGTCTTCCTGTGGCAACATTACACTTGATGGACTCAAGCATATCAAGAAGCTAGAGTGAGTGAATGAGAGAGAGAGATGATGAGTGGCACTGAGGATGAGGTGGAACAATGGAGGAATGGAGTTGAAAGGTGCTGTATATGGAAGAGAAGAAGTTTGAGGAATGAAGTCAAGTGATGTATAGAGAAGAGAGGGCTGTGAGAGGCACCTGCTTTCATAATTCTGACTGTGCAATTCTGTAATAAATTTGTCCCTTTGTCCCTCTTAATTACTATTGTAGGCTATATCCCTTTGCCCTCTTACAGCAAACTCGAGCACCTCCTGTAATTAATCTATCCCTTTACCCTCTTACAGAAAACTTGTACACTTCCTGTAATTAATAATGTAAATCCCTTTGTCCTCTTACAGAAAACTTGAACACCTCCTCCTCTATGACCTGCCCACAATCTCGAATAAGGAGGAAGTGGTGAAGGAGATACAGGAAGCGCTGCCCAAGTGTCACGTCTCCTTCCCTTATGCCCAAGCCGAGGACGACCCCAGCCTACAACAACCGGAGGAGGAGGAGGAGAAGAAGAAATGAATATAAATGATAAGAGGAAGTTTATATGACATTACGACCTGGGTCAAGAGAAGGTAAGAAAAAGAAACACTGTAATAGGAAACACCCCAGGGAGACCGGTACTATACTGTACAGTTATATTGTGAATTGTAGTAACTGTATATTTATTTGATGTTGCACACCAGTTAATTCAGAATATATAGTGAACAACAAGATAATAACTACAATATTTGACTTCAAAGAATATACATTGATAGGAGGTTTGTTTTGAGAGTCATTATTGCAAACTGCTGTTGCATATGGCTTCTAAAATACCAGCCCACAAATTTATAATAAAACTATAAACATTCCCATATGTGACATGTAATAATTAAGGCCTTTAATATGGTGTCACAGTGTAGATGGGCTAACAATGGTTTTCATCTGGGTGTTAGGGTTGAGGTATGAGGTGTTTTTTATTACATACTCAAGGATTAACTTGACTGTTCTATCATGTTGAATCTAATCAGAGTTGCCTTTATAGGGGTAATTTGTTGTGGGTTATTTAATTGGAGAACTTTGATTCCACTCAAATGTACCCCAGCATAGGGATGTGTTTGTTGCATAGTTCTGAGGAATCAGGAGCCCTCCATTTGACCCACAACATGGCCTTTATTGTTTGTATGTAGTACTGTATATGCAAGATGAGGCGTTGTCTGTGATATGTCTGTATATTTTGTAGGTACGGTTGCCTACATGTATTTTCTTCCTCCCTTGCTTTGCTAATCTTTTTTTCCTGTCCAACTCTGAATCCCGAAGAATTCAACCCTTCTATTTGAGGCAATATTACTACTTGCACTTGGTTGTAAAGTTGCCATGAAGTCACAAGTTTGAACCTCTTGAAATGTACATACAGTACATAATAGGAATGGTAAATTGACAATGCTAGGTGGGAATGAGGTATTGGCAGCAATTGTATATAGCTAATTTATGTTTATAGAACTTTACTACATGTCCATTAACATGAAAAAGGGATAGAAAATTCTTTGTTTCTGCTCACCCATTGTTCTACTACAGACTCAATATATATACTGTATATATATATATATATTTTTTTTTTTCCCCTAGGGTCCATTTCAGTCACAGTACATGTGTGATTTGGTGTTTGGCTAGGGTACCCAGTGCAATTTTTATATTACTATATATAAACGAGTTCAGTAATTGAGAAGAGGTTCTGATGTTTTCATTAGGGTATAAACTTATCTGATTTTGCATTTAAACCCACATTAAAGTAAAACTCATTTATTGGAAATACAATAGCCTCAATCATGTTTTGGCCTCTACAGGTATGACAAAATACAAAATTATGTCTGTATAAATATATGTTCCACATCAGCGAGGTTGGAATGATCAATTGTGCTTCGTTGATTGGGAAGACAATGAGAAAAAGAACTGGAATTAATTAAGTAGAAAACCTTACTGTCTGGGGTTTCATCACAACAGACCTCAACTACTGTATAATACAATAAATTTCATCTTGAGAGCGAGGCTAAATCAACAATTTCCACATTCTTTGTATAGCTGCACAAACTGTATATTGTAATATTAACTGCATGAACTCGAGGTAAATTTCCTAATATCAACACAGTCGGCAAAAATAAATTCGTTACCATCCCTAAAACAGTGTGATGTAATGTTGGTACACCTGACTGATGAGTGTCGTACCTCCGGCCTCTATAAGTCCGTGCCCCTGGCCAATGCCCATCAGTGTGTCATGGGCAGAGAAGCAGGAATGACGTCCTTTCTGGCAGTGCTATATTTTCTGGGTATTTCAGGGTTGATCATGTTCTAAACTACTCAAACGTATTTCTTTATGTTTAATAATGAATATTTAAATGGTAAGAGTTATTTAACACTCAAAATTTAATTTAAAATCAGCTAAACTTTTGATATAAACAAGTTGTCACTGCCTCGGCAATGACAATTCCCGTCCAGCATGTCCTGGATGACACGAGTCAACAGCTGCCCAGTCAGTGGAGTACCAACCCTACCAGGCTTACCCATATTAAAATTAACGTAGGGGTGGTAATTAAACTTTTTTTTGCTGACTGTATTTCCATGAACCATTATATAACTACTTTATCATCCCAGTAAGAGTCCAGTTAGTCATAAATAGTGCATGAATGTATACAAAGACAACGATGACAGGAGTAGTCTTTCTGCAATTAGCTTATAAATGAAAAGTAATTCAAGTTGCATAATATGCTGATAGTTTGATTGCATGATAAAGGCACTTGCAATCCTCCTTAATTTGTCTCCATTCTTGAAGGGAAATTTTTAAATTTGGGCTTCCTCAACAAAAACAATATTTCTATCTACAACAAATAAATATTTTGTATTACTAGAATAATAAGACTAGGAAATATATCAATACACTTCAAATGCTCATATAACAGCAATGTCTTTCAGTATTGCACTGTTAGAGCCAAACTCGGGGTAGTCCAATATTGTTCTTTAAAAATAACAAAATGAAAATGCTCAGCATTATAAGTGTTATATAAAAGGGATGACTAACATTCTGAAAAGGTGATATGTCCAATGTAGTACAGTATATTCATGTATGAGTCCTTTCTTAGGTTAAGTGAAGTCCTTATGCACCAAGATAATTTTTCTTCCTATATAATTCACAGGCTTTGTTCATAAGTGACCCATAATGCTATAGATATTGGGCCACCCTTGTTAACACACTACCACCAATGCTCTTAACAGTAACCAAGCACCATACCAGTAAATGAAAACCGGTAATTATCAAAATATACATGCAATGTGCTTTGATAGAGATTGGAAATATTATAACAATGTATATACAGTATATCAGTAAAAAGAAAATAACATCCATTTTAAAGTGCTCTAAAATAAATATCAACATTCAGTAGTGTTGTCCTGAGAACTCCACAGTGACGAGTGCCCCTCAAGTTTGCTGCTCTACCTAAATGTCAAGATTTTATTGAACAGAATTGTGTAATGAAAAGTACAGTGACTGATATGTGTAATGAAAAGTATAGTGACTGAACTGTGTTATGAAAACATAGCACTATATTTTGTAATGAAAACTACAGTAGTGACTCACCTGTGAAATGAAAAATGCAATGATTGAACTTTGTAATGAAAATCCATAGTGATCAAACTGTGTATGATTAGTGATGTGTTCTATCTATTCTACCTATAAATCTGACGTCTCGCTCCCTCCAGAAACTTTCCCCATGGGATGGCCACGGATAAAGAGTCCCCAGTTCTCCCTGTTCCAGCACTCCCTCCTTGCTAGGTCATGCCCTCCCCTTCCATTCACATTTCTCTCCCTTATGTACTATCAAAGACAAAAGTCATGTCACCATTTTGTCTAATGATTTAATGTACCGTAAGGTGGGGTGAGTTCGGACGCAGGGTGAGTTCGGACATTTTCTCGAAAAAATGTTTTAGTCGAGTATTCTTCTTCAAAGAAGCAATCAATCAGAAATTGGTTTTGGTGGTTCTTTTCCTTTTGGTTCCCTCTTGCTGCAATAGGGATAACGTTTACTTGTGTAATGCCTAAGTAGGATAAAAAAAATAATTCTCCCAATTATAAATTTGATAAAAAATCTGACTGGTGTCAAACTTCTCCTGGGAAACACAAACCAGAGCACCAATAAGTCAATAACAGGTGTCATTTCTCATAATATTTAGTAGAATGAAAATAGAGATGTTGAAACAGGTCCTACCTGTATCTCATTATGCCCCATTGGGTTTTTAAAGAAATCTTCACTATTTATAAAGTAATGTGGGGTGAGTTCGGACACGAGTAAAATCCATTAAAATGTTGTTATATTGGCCAGAATTGAGACTTACGTGAATCATATTCACGTGGAGTGAAGCTACGAAGACAAAACGCATGTGAAACTCTGAAAGAAAGCACAGAAAAAGCCTCAGGAGAAACCACAGGTAATGAAGTGTCAGAACGAAATCCTAAGCTACACGACTGGGTGATAGTTCAGATCTGTAATGAACTAAAAAAGAAAAAGCGTTATTATATGGCTGTAGTAATTGAAGTCATACCGACCCTTAAAGTCAGATTCCTAAAACATGTTCCAGGAACACCCAATGTATTCATCAACTCCAGTGTTCCAGGGGACCAAAGTTGTGAGATTGAGGTAGATGACATAGTCATGTACTCTAGTGAACCAAAGTTAGGTAAAAGGGAGAAAATGATCTTTGATGTTGATGTAAATTGCTGGCCTAAGTAGGCCTAATCTTTCTACACTCAAGGTAGAGTTCTGTTGTCATTACCGGTATTCTATGTGATAATCATGTTTATTTTTTAGTTAAAGTGCCTTAAGTATATTGTACAACTGTGCTCAAAGTAGAGTTACAAAATGCTCAAGTACATTGTAAAACTGTGCTCAAAGTACCGGGTAGAGTTACAAAATGGTGCTCATATCTTGCCACACAAAGTACCCTGAAGGGGTAATTTTTTTCTGTCTTTCATTGTTACAAGCTTTAATTTGTTTTTGTTCTTTACTGTATTAATCTGTATCCCAAGAGTCTTTCTTTCCTTGAATAATATGGTGATAATGTGATATCTTAGGTTTAGTTCACTCGCCAGTACAAAGGAAGTGCTACCGGTACAAAATGGCATGTTACGTTTTTTTAAAACTTGCCAGGTGTCCGAATACGCCCCACATGTGTCCAGGAAGAACGTAGGGTCAAAGATTATCCATTAACAGCATAAATCAATGGCGGTCCGAACTCCCCCCCTATATGTCCGAAGTGCCCCCCCCCCAGGGGGGGGTTCGGACACCCGTTCAGACACGTCTCCACATTAGTTAAGAATCTAAAAAATTTTGGAGGTGTTATGAATTGATAGCCCATTGGGCCAGCTATCTATAGGATACATAACATTTGGTATAAGCCAAAAAACACGGGTAGGAGACTTGAAAAACCTTAAAAAACGTCCGAACTCACCCCACCTTACGGTACTGTAATTCGTGAAACATACTGAAACCTCCACCACAATAATGTCCATGCCCAGTATGGTTAACTCTTTACCATGTTCCCACCAAATTAAACAAAACTACTTTTGTCTTTCATAGTACTCCTCCATTTTATTCACCCACCTGACTGGTAGTCTGTATCTCATTCCAGGTCCCTTCACCTCACTCTCATATACCTACTCAGTGAACTCTCCATCTTGCACTCTCTCCACTTGTTCAAACAACCACAATGTACTTTGCTTCACACTCGCAATCACCCCACCTTTCATATGCAACAGTGTGCTCTGACAAGAGCTAATCACTACTTTCCTTTCTCCCTTCATTCAGTAACTTAATCCCTTCTTTCTTCATTCATTAACTAGGCTTACATCAATCTGCAACTTGATCAATTGCTCCTTGGTGAGAATCTCATTCTCATCAGTTGGTCTTGAAAGCAACTGACCATCAACCTGCACCACCAGACCCTCCTCATCAACTTCCACACAGTCACAAATGAGATCACCCAGCTGGAGGTTGTGTGATAGCTGTTGTGGTCCTGCTTTAAGGGCATACAAGTACCCACCTCCTCCTGCCCCGGCTAGCGCTATACCCAAGCAATGGGTCCTTAAGGTTGCCATCAGTTCAGTGACCTGAAAACAAGTATTGGAAATCATTGTCATTGGAAAGATTGTCATGGGAAGGAAAGTTACAAACATATTTTCAGTATATGCACCACAAGTAGGTAGGCCGGAGGAAGAAAAAGAAGCCTTCTGGGGTACGTTGGATGATGCAGGTGACCTAAACGGACATATTGGAGAGGACGGGATGATTCGAAGAAGTCATGGGTATATATGGATTTGGAGTGAGAAATCAGTAAGGAGAAAGGATACTGGAATTCTCCCAAAGTAAAGAGCTGAGGGTCATAAATACTATGTTTAAAAAGGACAGGGAGAAGAAAATTACATACATATAAAAGTGGAGGAGTTGAAACACAAATTGATTTCATACTGCTGAAAAAGGAGAGAGAGATACATGTAAGAGACTGTAAGGTCATCCCAGGAGAGGAGTGTTTAACACAGCATCGTCTATTGAGAGCAGATCTAAATGTGACAGACTTAAAGAGAACAAAAATGCAGAGGGGCAAAAAGAAAATAAAAGAGTGGAAACTAAAGAATGAGAATACACGAAGACAATTTGAAGTGAAGGTTCAACAGAAAAATAATAGAAACAGAGGGGGTTGGAAGCAGCTGAGTGAAAATGTTCTGGAGACTGCAAAGGAAGTTTGTGGTGAAACCACAGGACACCGAAGAAGGCGAAGAGAAACATGGTGGTGGAATGAAGCAGTGCAGAGGTCATTGCAGGGAAAGAAAAGGGCATACAAGAGAAGGCAAAGAACACAGAATGAAGAAGATAAAAGAGAATATAAAGAGAAAACAAGACTGGCAAAAAGTGAAGTAGCCAGAGCAAATAGGCTGGCATGGGAAAATTGGAGTGAAGAACTGAATAGTAGTGAGAAGCAAAAAGAAATGTTTAAAATTGCAAAACAAATGAAGAGAGAGAGTAAAGATGTAACGGGAGCAAAGTATATAAAGGATGAAAGGGGAGTTATCAAGATAAATACAGAAGAGATACTTGGGAGGTGGAGATGTTACTTTGAAGACTTGTTAAATGAGGAAAATGAACACATGCTGGAAGAGACGGACATGGTGGAAGGACCAATAGAAGAAATATCAGAAGAGGAAGTGAAGAGAGCATTAAAAGGGAAGAAAAATGGAAGAGCGGCAGGTCCAACGGGAATGACAAGTGACTTGATAAAGAAAGCAGGTGTTTTAGGAGATTTAACAAGAGTATTTAGAAGTATAGTTGATGAGGGAGAAATTCCTGAAGGCTGGAAAAGTAGTGAGACTGTCCCAATATATAAAGGAAAAGGAGATGCCCTGGAGTGTGGAAAATATAGAGGAATTAGACTATTGGAGCATGGAATGAAACTATTTGAGAAGGTATTGGAGGAGAGGTTGAGGAAACTGATAAAAGTGGATAGTCGACAGTTTGGATTTTGCCCAGGAAAGTCAACAACAGATGCAATTTTTATAGTGAGGCAAATGCAGGAAAAGTTCAGTGAGAAGAAGAAGTTGTACCATGTGTTTGTGGACCTCGAGAAGGCATTTGATCGAGTGCCAAGGAAAGCGATTGAGTGGGCACTGAGGAGACAAAAAGTGCCAGAAAGGCTTATACATGGCAGGAATAAGGTGGCAAGATGGGAGGTCTAGCAGTGAAGTGGCAGAGATGTGTGGGGTTGAAGACCTTTCTGTTAGGTTGAGGCAGAGAAGACTGAGATGGTTTGGACATGTGAGAAGAGCGGAGGGGGTGTGTGTTGAGTGAGGTGGAGGAGGTGAGGGCCGGCGACCGGTGGGAAGGCCCAAGAAAAAGTGGAAAAACGTGTAATGGAAGATATGAATTTAATGGGAATAGAAGAACATATGGTACAAGATAGACAGATGTGGAGAACAGTCATCGCCCGTCCAACCCCATCCTAAATGGGAAAATACGGACGTTAAACGAAAATGATGATGATGATGATGAAAGCATAATATTGACTGGTATGATGACAACATAAATTATAAAAAAAGAAGACTGTGGTGGGTCTGGGGCCACATCTATAAAACAGCATGTACTACACTGGGGAGAGGCTGTTTCATGGCAAAGAATGGAAGAGACAGCAACATGTAATTTTCCCAAAACGTGTGACTCCTTAACTGTGAAAACAAGAAATCCCAGGAAATTGTTCTCACTTTGGTGGGTTCACATCCTGAGGCGACCATCTTCTTCAGCTCCCAGTAGCGGTCAATACAAGTGCCTAGCATCTGTATATCCTCCTCCAGCATAGCATAGGCTGCCTTCACTCCCAAATGTTGTAACTGAGCAAAGCAAGAGGTGATGGTTGGATCCCGGGCATACCAGTTCCGGATCACAGTCTGCAGTAAGTTCCTTGCCAAGCGCACCTGAAATAAACAAAGAACAGGTACAGTACATACTTTAACTCCTTTATTCTTTTTTGGCACATTTCAAGCAAATCAGGTCTGTTAACTTTACTCCCTGTGCATTAGGGGTCATGTGGCAGACTGTTCCATAACAAAATAGTGGAAAATGAGGGATAACACGTTCCTACGGCCTGCATTTAAATATTAGACAGTTATTAAATATTTTTGTATGATACTCACCTTGCCTGTGTACAGTAACAGAAGATGAGTGCTAAGGGTGTATATAAACTGCTGTGACAGAGGTATTCTGTATGAGGACACAGTCACTGGTGTTCCCTTTCCACTCACACCGAGCTTCACACCACCGACCAGTCCACCAACCTGCCCAAATGGTACAATGGAATGTATACAGAAATCTACTTTAACTGAACTGTTCAACACACATAACTTTCACATTACACCAAAACTGGTGAAGGGATCTATCTATCTATTGCCAGACGCCTTAATCCCCGGGGTGGTGGCCACAAATGAAATGCCTCCATGCATTCCTATCCCTTGCCAACTGGCATCCCTCCTCCCATCCAACGCCTCCTTCGCTCATATACCTCCTAACTCCATCCTTCCATCTGGTTCTGGGTCTGCCTCTTCCTCTCCATCCCTCCACCTCACTCTCATACACCTTCTTGACCAATCTCTCGCTCCCCATACGTTCTATATGACCAAACCACCTCAATGGTTAAAAAAAGATATAAAGCTTTATGACTCCTGGTACTTAAAAATAAAATCTAAATCTGGTTGTGCAGCTGATTGAAAAAACTACCAATGTACACTATACGTGAACAATTCCGACAGCTTGGCAATTGATACAAGAGCAGAAAATGGCTGTGGTACCAGGAGCCATAATGTTTCTTAATGATACCATTAGACTTAAAGTGAGTCCCATGAGTTTCATACTGAATGCAGGAAACTAGTGTGAAGAAAGCTGTTATTATTTTTTATCTGTCGAGTCATTTTGCATTAGGCAGAAGGTGTACTGTATGATGCTTTTTTTGAGTGTGCAACATACCTGATCCTGCCAACCACCACCAGTAGTAAGCCACTGCTCTATACAGAGTGTAGCATGAATCAGAGTTGTGTGGGAGGGTAGAGGGTATCCAAGCAGTGCCGCCACTGCAGCCACCAGAGTACCTGCCACCAGACTGCTGCCTCCAAGTCCTGACCCCTGTGGTAGGTGCGAGCACACTTCCACTTCCACACCACCACCACACCTGTTGGAAGTACAGTACATATGGTAAACACTTGGGGTGATAATGTGTGTAAAATGATGTTTATACATATCTCCATCCTCCATTCAAGTAACGCAGTTAAATTGACTTTTGGTAGCATTGAACATACATTTCATTGCTGCCTGTACCGATGTCTCAGTTGTGATGCGAGGGAGTCACTGCTGTGTGGATCAACAAGCCTGCAGTAGAGGAGAACAGCCTTGATGAGAGCGCCAGGGGCCATGGGATTGTCGTAGTCCCTCAGGTGGTCCAGGTGTGTCCATGTGAGCCTTGTCTTCCCGCCACACCAGTCACCCAACACGCACACCACCTTCATCTCAGGGATCACACGCACTCGGGCGGTGATTGGCTTCTTATTGTTTACCTGTGTGCATGCACAGATATTTTTTCTCACATGTACTGAGGAAGGCAAGATATTATTTGATGATGTGCACACTGACCAATTTTATTATTTACCTGCTTGCATGATCTTTATAAAGGAAATAGCCTATCAACATTTACATGCTGTATATATCACTGTGATAACATTATTGGTGAAATATAGTAAAGCCCAATATTCTTGCAGCCTCTACAAATGAAATGGCCTTGAAAATTATGCAAAATTCTACCTGCTGGTTTCTGTAATATTATTATGAGAATTACACTAATAGCTTGCTTCCATTAGTCTGATGCTGGACTTTTGAATAAATGATTGATTAATAAATAGATATCAGGCGCTGCAACAGCGAGTTCATATGGCGCCGGGCAGTAAGCAAGAGTTTTGATCATGACTGCACCATTACACTACCAAATTATTAGAAAGATAACAAATACAGTAATGATAACAGATACTCATGGTATTTCCACTTTCAAATGTATTAAAACTTTCAGCCACAACATTACCGTATATGCTTCTACCAAAAAATGTAACCCCTTCCTGACACTAGGGTATATGGGAACACTGACCTTGATAGCAACATTGAGGACTGCTCCCCCTTGTTCGTAGCAGATGGGTGGGGTGTCAGACCAGCCACCAGCCAGATCCAGGCGGGCAGGACAGGCAGCCTCTACCCACACTCCCATACCCACCACACCCACACCCTCAACCTTCTCCTTCCTCCACCACCACACATGTTGACCAGCTGTCTCGACCTATATTGAATAAAAATAAATAAATAATGCTTATTAGTATATATGTGCAGATTATGTCTGTGTAGCTATAAGTATGAATTGATACTACTGCTAAAAATTAAAAGTAGGTACTGTATAACATAAAGAGGTGTTTGTTTCTGTGCAGTTTTAAGAAAGCATTGATACTGATGGGTTTAATACATGGCAGGAGTTGTTTTCTTAATGCTATCTGCACACACAGGGGGATGATTTGAGGGCATGCATACAGGCACACACACACCTGTTGAGCAATGACAATCTGTGAGGCTCTCTCGTAATGTCTGGCTGCTCGGATGAAGTCTTCTGGGTTACCTGACTTCATCCACTTTTTACACACTTTCAGCATCAGCTCTACTGCCTCCTCCTGCTTACCATTCTGAAACAAATAAAATAACAATGGAAACATGCAGCAGTCAAGTCAAAAGGTTTCAAACCATCTCCAATAATACTTCAACTTCAAAAGTGATTGGTAAGCAAATAAGAAAATGACTTAACACTTTAAAATAACTTTATGCTTGGACTTGCATACCAAACGACTTAACTTAAGTGTGAAAATTCATCATCCATCCCACCGTGAAACCCAAGAAAATAAATTTGACAGGAAAATCCCCTTACACTAGTATGTAAACCAGTATGAGAAATATAACCTTTAGCAACATGAGGGCATTCCTCCACTGTGGGTTGGCTGCTGGTCCACTCCTGAGTCCCCCACGGCCAGATGCCAGACAACCCAGCAGGTCAGCCACGTTTGCCAGCAGGCGGGAGGTGGAGGGACGGGGACGACCCAGGAGGTGGTGTAAGAGGGTCAGGACCTGTTCTACTGCCTCACCACTTGGCCCTCCATAATACATACAACAATATTTGGGTTACAAGGAAAATCTATTTGGTGAATTGGAGGGCTGGCTACTAATTCCTCCAAACTTTGCCAGGAAACAGGCAACCTCAATGTTGTTACTGTAATATCAGACCTGATTCATGACATACTTGGGGGATCAGTAGCCCTCCTATTTCTCATCAAGGGAATATTCCCTTATTTTAACTATTCTTCTGAATGTCGACAGACCTACAAGAGTAGATGAATAGCCGAGTTGACTCAACTAAAGTTCTGAATAAAGTTTAACTAGCTACTGATTTGTACATTATATACTTCATTACTATATTCCATTCAATTATAATATAAACAAGGCCTTTTGTTATTTACTTGTCACAATATAGTTGAATAATGGCAGTAAAGACATTCCTTCCATATCATCAGCTGTCTCCATTATATATTTCTTCACAGTCTCCAAGTAGATCCCTTCTTGTAACTTTACCAGGTTCATCAGCTCACATTTATTCATTAAATTCTGAATTGAAGTCCTTTGGGAAGTTCTCCATTCCGCAAGTTTTGATTTCCAGTCCACTTGAAATTGATCATTAACTACTGCTCTTACTAAAGTCACCATCATCTTCATTTGCTTGACAACTGGGAGGCTTGTAGGGAACAACTTGGCCGTTAAAACAGTCTGATTCTTACTATCGGGGTCGGTCCACAGATCTTCTTTCTCTATTGCTGTGTGGGTGAAGAAATCAGACCATGTAGTGTGGAAAATGGTTGCCGTGGGGTCGAGACGTGTGGCAGTGAGATTGTCACTCATTCCATAGCAGGTCACTGTGTTAACCGTACCTTCATTGGGGTACATCTGCCACACACACTCCCCTACCAGCTCCATGTTCAGGCTCACCTCAGACAACAACTGTACTCCACTCAGTACACAAGGGTCTGTTGAAGTAAGTGACACACCTTCTCCGATCCAAGAATCTATTATATGTATTACTTTACCATCGACAGCTGGTGTCACACATCCTTGAATAACTCCATTTATAGTGACAACATCAGATTTTCTGTCTTGGTTTTCTGAGTCTCCAAATGAATTACTTGCAGTAGGTAATAAAGGCATTATTGAATGTTTATATGGAGATCCAGAACTCAAATAATGATGTTCTGCACCCTTTATTTCATGGAGTGTAGCTTTGAGACCATGAAGATGCTTCCATATCTGCCTTCTGAAAAAAGTAAATAACATGAAATGCACTAACTATGGATTGCACTAAAAGTAGCCTATATTCCTATTTAAAATAAAATAAAAGTAGAGTACAGTACTGTACATTTTTTATTAACTTATAAAGCACTAAGTCTTTGTCTTAGCTCTATGATTCTGTCCTAAGCCTCAAGATGGCCGATATTTGTCCTGTATATATTGGCCATCTTGAGGCTTAGAACAGAATCATAGCGCTAAGACGAAGACTTAATGCTTTATACGTACCGGTCCAGATGTATAGTTTCCTCTCAAATCTGCCTAGTTGATGTTTGTTTGTAAGATGATATAACCTATGATTAAAATCCTTGATTGAGTTACAACCATTCGTAAGATTTTACCTGGCTGCTTGAGACTCTTGATGTGAGGTGGATGAGTAACTAGCTGCCTGGCTATATATGGCTCCACACTGGCCACTTACATACTGATCATAACTTGTACCACAACACAATGGTGCCAGCAAGTCAAAGTACAAAGACATCTGGAAATAAAGGAAATATCAATATCATTATTATCAAGACCATGTGAGATATGATACATCTTTCAGGTTATATGCCTGGTATGAATGCTGACCTGGAGTGGAGCGATGCCACTGTCAGTGCCATAGTAAGTGCAGCGGTCCAGAGGAGGTTGTGTGTGTAGGCCCAGTAGCCGCTCAGTCAGGTTTGTGCTCAGGAACACAAGACCAGAGATTACATGACCAACTCCAGTCCTGAATGTTTTATCTGAAATATGTACTCCCCTTATAAAGACAGCCTGTTAATGAAGGCTTGCCATAAAATACCCTGAAGATGAATTCACACGTACTATTTAAACATGGAATATCTTCCTTGGCCTTCTCTAATGTGTCTGTTGGGGTTGAAGTGATTATTGTTAAGTAATTTAACATCTCTTACACCTACCAGTACACAAGAAGATCAGTTGAACACAAATACACTCACTATACTGACAGCTGACACAAACATGAAGGTACAGTATATCCCTTATCCTGACTAAACTAGGAGATAGTGTCTGTGGGTTTACACAAATGGGATATAAACACATAATTACCTACTCAGCTCTTCAAATGCCATCCTGTACTCCATCCTTGAAATGATACCCTGGTGATCCGTCACCACCACTCCGTGCAAAGCTGCGTATTGGAGAGATGCCGCTTGTGTCACTACCACTGCCCCCTTGCATCCCTCTATCAATGGAGGTTGCAGGTCAGCAGTGTTGGGGATGAATGTGTCCAGCGAAGTCACCCACACCCCAGCTCCTGTCTTGCTGCTCATCTGGAAAATAATGTGGGAATTAAGGGAGTATTTTCTTTTGGTCAAATTGGAGGGCTACTGACTTTGCAAGACTACTGTATGGAAAAACTAGATTCCCCGCTTGTATAATCAAAATAGTCTATTTCCTAGTGTAGTTCCGAGGAATCCTAAGCTTTACATTTCACTGAAACGAAATGAATCCCTTAGAAACAGAGTAGTACCTGGGAGCTGATGAAAATATAGCACCAAAACTAGGAATGAAGCTTCTTTTCTTTTCCTTCAAAAACAACTTTGAATCCCGAGTTTCATCCTTTGTCAACTGTACCTTAGTGGCCATCCAGATGTTATGTTGGAGGAGTGTAGGAGGTGTGATGCAGGTATCAGGTGGGACACAGGAGAGGGACGGGGACACACGTAGCAACACAGACCCCCCAGGTGTGTGAGGAAGGTGACGGCCAATGTGCACCACCAGGATCCTGCTCCCCTCCACCACCTCACTTGTCACCTACATACAAACATTATTTATATAAACTTTGAGATGGTACATCCAGGATTATATGAATCATTCTTTGTCTACTAGGAGGGAGTAAGCCTCAGTGTTGACACTGGATGGATGCTACTTACTGCTCAAATTTTTTTTTATTGCTGTCTAATATTATACTTTTCAAAACAACTAAGAGATGATAGAACAGAAACCATGTACAGTTCTGTATATGAAAGTCGTATACTATAATATAAGGGTACATGAAACTTTTGATTATCTATGATAAAAGTTTGAACAAAATTAATAAAAGCTTACGGTAGTGTGGTGTTGTTGAGCTGAGAGTCTTTCTGCAGCAACAAGGATGGCATTGATGGTGGCACCCCCACTGCCCACACCTGTCATTGGTCCCTCCTGCCCCTCCTGATCTGCTGAGACTGAAGACAGGGGTTGGGGGTCCTCCACTACCAATAGGTTGTCATGGGGGGGTAGTAGCCCTCCTGAAGATAGGCGCTTGCACTCTGTTGAAAATATGGTACAAAAAATTGGATGGTACAAAAATTGGAAGAGGTTATGTAATACAGTACAGGTACAGTATTGGGTTTTGTCACAAGGGAAGAAGTATGATGATTATAAACATACAAATACTGTAACAAGCTTTCATCCCCTGAAAGGGAGATAGCAACTCATGTTGCACATTTCAGCATCCCAGCCTCTGTTGGAGGATGGAGCATCCCCCCACAGCCTTACTACACTCTGGGACTAATAGTGCAGCACAGTTATGTTTGCTTCCACAGCAAGCTAAAATCATGATGTAGATAAAAATCAACATAGTCCAGTATTTTATCTTACCTTCTTCAACACCTTCTCTTAGGTTGCCAACTGCACATGTAATAACGATGGAAGTCCAGCGAAGAGTGTCATCTTTATCCATAGTGGCCATTATGTCATTCTAGAAAAATTCATCATAACACTCAAGATATACATAAAAGACGATGAAAGAAGGCTGTGCTAGGTCTGGAAGAAAATAGACTTGACTGGTCTAATCATATGATAGACATGGACAGTCAAGACAAGGGACATCCTTCCAGGAATTAATTTAGGCAACCTTGCAGAATATAATTGGAACATTCATATGAGATGAAATCTAATGTCCTTTGATGTGGAGCAACCTGGCAGGACAAATAGAATAGATACTGTACTGTACTGTTATACCTCACATTCTTCTGGCTCCCTGATATAGGCATTTCAACATTATCATAAAAATGTGGTTAGGTCAGGTAAAGTCATTTTAACTCTAACTAGAACATATTAATATTAAAAATTTAATGTGTTACAGTATTTAGTTGTTTTACCACTCATCTAGGTATAATGCTGCAGTCCGGGGGTTACTGTATTTACACAGATTTCACGGTAAATTTTTACAAGTTGCCACAACAGGATTTCACTGGAAAAAAATATATTTCCTAGAAGGATTTAGTGTGACTACCGGGACCTAACCTGGGCAGACTACCGGGACCTAACCTGGGCAGACTACCGGGACCTAACTGGGGCAGACTACCGGGACCTAATCTGGGCAGACTACCGGGACCTAACCTGGGCAGATTACCGGGACCTAAGCAGGAAAAAATATACAGTAGAAATTAGTCAGACCTCACCTGACCTGACCTAACCTAATCTGGACTGGGACACACTACTGGGACCTAACTATAAGAGGTAACTACTGTTATGCAGCATTTGCAGAAGAAATGTTATATAGAAAAGTTGTTTGTAATAGTGTAATATAAACACTGGTAACAGTAACATTTTCGAAATGGAGTTGTGGTAACTTGTAAAAATATTCCCTAATATTTCCGTGGCTTTACTATTACTCTGCTTCTCTGTGGTTCCTGAACTAATATATATATTACCTCCTGCTGAATTACTAAGTTACATCAGCATAACTTTACCATTGGACAATATGAATCACTGGGAACATCCTGGAACATCGTAACAAATACACAATACATGAAAACCATGAACATCACACGTCAGCAAAATGATAATTATAAAGTTACGATACGCTCATCACCACTACCATCCAGTATAAGTTTGATCCCGAAAGAAATAAAACAATGACAGTACATATAACTAAGTTTCGAATACAACATCACTAAGCAATTTGAAACTCACTGCCCTGAACTTTTTGAACTGACAAACAATTTAACACCAAAATGAGAGAAAAATATATCGTGCCAACTCTCACCGATCTCCTCAGACTCCTCCCTCCCTCACTGTGGCACCGTCGTCGTTATCTGAAGATAATCTGTTTGTTTGTCTGATAACAACAGGAAAATAATAATAAAAAGAAAAAGATATTACAATGACCGTGGGAAAAATTAAAATTCAATCTGATAAAATGAATACAGCTGCAACATAGTCATAAGAAAATTAAAGAACATATACCAGGCTATATAGGGTCAAAGCCGATTCCTTATAGCAAGGCCAGCCTATGACAAATATCTTACGGTCCATTCCAGGTAAAAAACAATGCTCTTGGCAACTCTATATAGGTACTTTACTTCTTATTTGAATTGGGTATGTACTAACCAAGGATAATAGACTATAAAGGATAGTCCACTGATTCTGAAACGTCACAGTAATGACGTCGTAGATATCCGTGGCTATTAATGGTGCACAAACCTTGCCCGCTCACTATGAGGCATAAAGATTATTATATCAGCTGATATTAATCGAAATAATGAGTTTCTTGGTAGCTGCACCTTGGTAGGTTATAAAGATAAGAAGTATACTGATATATTGGCAATTGTACAACTCGACATTAGTTGTTGAAATAGAATAATGGACTATAAAACTGGAGGCCTTTCACGACCAAGATTGATATAAAGTCGCGTTCGCATCTCTAAAAGTAAATGTGTTTGGTAGTGTGTTGTCAATTCAACTTGTCATCAACAGATATCCAGTGAAGCCAGGAAGATCTCTACCACTGGCCACTGGTGCGTCGGATACTATACTCGCCAGAAGTAGGTCTACAGTAATGTACCAATATGTACTTGGTATTCCAAAAAAAAATCTGCTTAGGTCACAAGAATGCACCATTCACTTATAAATTCACTTATAGTCTATTATCCTTGTAGTGGACTATCCTATGTCTGATGCTGTGCTCATGTGCGTCTAATATTTTCTATATTTTCCTTTCCTTCATTTTGTTACAAATATCATCGTTGTGGTTGCTTTATGTCTTTACAACTGCGCCTCCTGTATTGTTTGTTCATTTCCTAAAGAAATATATTAGGGCTGTATCTGTGAACTTGTAGTTATATTTCACTTAGTTAACCATTGTAACCTTTTTTAATTGAAAAAAACAAACAAAATTAATTCCACCTGAAAATGAACCAACCCAGACAATAATTATATATCCCCAGGAGGGTGGGTAATTAGGGTGTGTGGGTACTGGATGCAAAAAGTACCACTCACTCAAATTACTGCATAAACTGCGTGATGGGTTTCAGATTTTAGAGTTTATTATATCATACAGTTGAACACATAATTGAAAGATTAAGTTATGAAGGCATTATACAGCAATCATTACATTTTTTATACTAAGTTAAAAGTATAAAATTCATTTCACTCTGCAAATGATTACTTCAGTGCTTTTCAGTTGTTGTCTGTGTGCCTAAGAAATAACTAATTGCAGAATGCCATACAATTTACTTCCATTGCTACAAATTGTTTTGAAAAAATAATACTGTAGTAAGCAGTATTCAATAAAAATGTACACATTGCATATACTAGTAACTAGAGGCTAGTGTATAGAAAATATTTGTTAGTCTTTACTATCAAACATAGAAGCAGACAAAAATACAGTAATTTGTACATCAGAGAAGGATACATTAGCCTTTTTAAAAGACAAAGATAGGGCCACACTACCCCATGATACGAGTCATTCATTCACTGTCAAACCAAAAACGATCTCGGCCCCCCCTTTCCATAATTACTTACATCCACTAGAAAGTCCCTTCATATATTCACTCCTTACTTTAGTACTCTAGCCTTAACCTTTGATATCACTCCACAACCATGGCAACATTACACATCCCTTTCTGTGGCTGATTGTAAGTGTTCAAACTTGATAAGGTAATTGGCCAACCATGATTAGTCAAAGCATATTTCCCAGAAGCTAGGCACCATGCATCACAAGAGCTGAAATGATAAATGTTGACTGTGAACTTTAAATGTCACCTCAAAAGAAAAGAAATCCTAGTACAGTAGCAAATCATTCTCTGTATGTTACATATACAAAACAAAAACAACTGCTGTACATTATTAAAGTACAAACATTTTGAATAACACAGAGATGATGTAGTACAAACTCACACAAACTTGTCTGGAATATATATTATGAACATTCAGGACAAAGCCATCTGAGAGGTTGTAAGTGACTGAACTGTGTACAGTTTTATTATTAATCTATTAATTCATTTATATAATCATTAAAGCAAATATGGAACAGTTAGAGACAAAATTGGTGTCTCAAAATATGGTAGACACTGGAAGTACAACTCTGATCTCAAAAAAAAAAAAAATTCTTTCTCCATCTCTCCAATTTACTGATGGGTTGGAGGGTGGAACGACAGTGGCCAATGTACCAGTACATTCCAGTGTTTATAATGGCAGACAAGTCCTGTACCTAATTGTAAAATTTTGGGTGCAATATGTTTTGGACTGTGCTGTTTATATTTAATGAAATCACCAACAAATTAAATGAGGGAACTGGTAGATTTTTACCAAGTACAGTTGGCAGCATAAATTCGCTTCATTTCCACCTGCAACAGTGATGTTGTAATACAATTTTAATTCAGAGATGACAGATAGTGTTCTCATATGGTAAATTATGTATGTTGTTGCAATAAAAACTGGTGCAGAATGCAACTATCTGGTTATATTAGCAATAACAACTACATGAGATGTACGCAATTTTTTTGCTGCCGGCTGTACAGTATTAAAAAGAAAGGAGTATGTAAAGGTATTTTATCTGTTATTGTCATTGAAGTTTGATTCAATCTTATATTGAAAATTGCCCACAAATATAGCCCTATATAACATATTTTAAGAGAACCCAGGAACATCAACAGTGCTCTCTCCCTGTGTCTTGTTGATTTCCTCCTTAAATTTTGATATGGTTTCCTTTGCCAACTTGATCTTCTCACGTAAATCTGAGATTTCATTGGAGATTTTCTCTTTGGCATTGATTAGGTTTTTGATGGTCTTGTCCTTTTTATCTTCAACTGAAATAGAGACAGATTTTTTTCAAATTAATGCAATGAATGGTGTACTAATGAGAATATTTCTATCTGACATACTAATAATTGATAGGTATCTTATTCTCTAAAGGAGTGACCATGAACAAACTGTCCTGCCTTCTGACCATGCTCTTCCTTCATTGTACTACTGTACATGAAAAGTATTCATTACATATGTGTTATACTGTGGGCTTACTTTACTACATTTCTTCTTTAATTTAAGGATAGTCAGGAATCCTGGCAATATACAGTACTATACAGTATACAGTACAGCAAATACAGTTTGCAGAACATACATTAGAAATTACGGACAAAATGAAATTAAAGAGAAAGTAAAGGAATACACAAAAATATCAAATAATGCTAGTACAGTAGCTGAGCATACTCTATTGTTAGATTGTATTGTATTATTAATAGCGTCCTTATAACTTTACTGTACTTAAATACAGGTCATACTACCATTACTGGCTGAAGAGTTACTTACAGTTAGTGTCATGTTTATACTCTCCAAGAGTGAGTTGTCTGGTGTTTGTCAAGAGCTGTCTCATCATAGCTGATGGATCCTGAAAAATTAGCTCCTCGTAAAATTCTGACACCAGAGGTTTCTTGATGTCTCCTGTAGCTGCTGCTGCTGCTGCTGCCACTGCCACTGCTGCTGGTGTGGTGGCAGCTGGAGTGGCAGTAACAGGGTTGGTGGTATTGGCTGGTGTGGTGCCAGGGGGGGACTGGAACAACTTCAGGATGTGGTAGATGGTCACCTGGTAGAAACATTGACAGAGTTTATATCAGAATACCAATATTAAATAAACAAATGCAAATCAATAATAGCAAGATACTGTATGTACATCCCATAAGAGGGCCTTCTCTACAGTGTGCAGTATAAGTATAAATTTGAATTTCATATACCAACACACACATAGAAACAAGTACAGTACACCATAGGGCATAATTATCCACTCACCGGTCTTTCATTAGGGTCATGGAAGAATATCTTTATGATGATCTCAAACTCTCCCCAGCCTGTTTCTGTAACCTCGTAAGGCGGGTTCGTTACTACTCGGTTCTGGTCTTTGTAACTCTCGTGCAACTTGAAGTGGATCTGAAAAATTGCCATAGATATTTAACAACATGCATAATCGTATCTGAAAAGTGTAAAGTACAGATTGACCTATACAATACAGCATAAATATTTCCTCTATGCTAAAGGGTGCCATAGAAAGGAAGGGCAATAGTTTCAGTAAATGATATACGTACAGTACAGTGCAGTAATTCTGATATGACTGCCAATTCTAATATTAAGATATGTAAAATACTCATTATTACTGAAATCCAAATTTCAAATATAAACAGATATTTGCTTGTTAGTTACCGTATCTATAAGAGTTCGAACACAAGAATGTTTGCAAAAATATCTGAGTTGACAATGGTGGTATCAGTATGATGGCTTTGTTATTTGTCTATGGAGTCATTGTACCGGTACCACAATAACATTAATACCATCAATGTTCTTGAATGTGGCCAATAAACATACCAGTAACCACAACTCACCTTCTTAACATATGTAGACATGTCTTCATTGTTATATGGTTTTACATATAATGTCCATTCATGAGTGTGTCCATCTTCCTCACGCTTCTTGCCAAAGTACCGAGCTACATTCCCATACACTAATGGCTTCACTATTGTTAGACCCTGCACAACAATAAATAAATTTACAAAACATGACAGATAAAAGTACAGTATTGTTCGGTAATTTCTTAATGTACTGTACTTTGTTTAATTATATGCAGTTAATATTTGGAGACCATATATTAATTTATGTATTGTACAGTGTATGTAATTTTTCATTACACAGGTAGGATTAATACATTCAACCTTTGATTTAAGGGACTATGAACTCCAGTTGTTCAACCTGACAAATGGACAAGACCATTTAAAAAAGATCTGGCTGCTAAGTTGCGTTTGTGATTTTTTCTCGCTATATCGTTTTCTATTGTACCAAGAGAAGAGAAACTATGGGAATATTTATATCATCCAGAAAGTAGAATTAATTTTAAAATGTGGTAAAACAAAGAACATATTCCAGTAAGGGACAAATTGGTTCCCCATTAAAGTATCTTATTAAATTGAGGTTTGAGTGTACTGTACAGTGACTATGGTATTCACGGTCAATCCTTTTCACCTTGATTCTGCCACCACTGTCTGGTCCAAAGTCAGCTGCAGGATTGACCTTGAGCTGCTGTTGCTGCTGTGTTTGTTGCAGCTGTGGTTGTTGGAGCTGTGCCTGAGCCATGTTCATCACACCTTGGGTACAATTCATATATATAGACATAGTAGTATAGTGTACTTGTAATCAGTAGAATTTATTTATAATGAGATCAGATTTACATAGAGGGTGGATTGAAGGAAAAATAAATGAATAGTACACTATATAGTTAATATGTTTTAGAATTAGTCTGACGTTACCTTACCTGACCTAACCTAATCTGTACAAAGTATAGCACACAATTGTGTGTGGAAATAAATTTCTATGAATGTGCACATTGGGGATCGAACCAGGATTTTCACAACTGAAACCGAGGCATTAAGTTATCCACTGTACCATTGGCAACCCCATGGCTACCATCATGTCATCAGATGATCACGAGTTTCTCTCCGCCTTCATATTAGTGGTGGTGTTGGTACAGTGGCTAGTGCTTGGGTCTCGAATTGTGAGAATCCTGGTTCGATCCCCTGTGTGGACATTCATAGTAACCTAATCTGGATTCGGGTAAACTGCCGGAACCAAACCTGGGCAAACACAGGTGGGAAATTATACCTGGTCAAAATGTAGGCCTACTGTCACACTGGGAAATGACTTCATAAAGCAAAAACAATTACCAACCAAAATATGAAGCAAATTGGTAAAAACATTAAAATGCGACGGCCTTGAACAATAAATACATTAAAAAAAACACTATAAAACATTACAATCTGCAAACCTTCAGTCCAAACCTGATTATAGTCCACCGCTTAACTATTACCAAATAAATAAATAAATAACCCTCCAACAAACAATACCTTGATGTTGAATTAGTTGTTGTTGTGGTTCCTATGGGTGGCTGGACTTCCTTCTTACTTCTCTATTTCTGGTAAGTTAGGGTTACTTGGGGATGACACTCAGGGAAGACCTTTGACAGATTTTTTTGTTTTTGTTTACCCGCCGACCAGTGTTGTCAGCTGGTCGGCTTCACGAAATTTCTCAAACTTTAACACCAGAACTTCTCTTTTTTACCTCACAAATTCCCTGTTTATTCTTGACGATAGTCGTATACTGTTTTACCATTTATATCCCTATCCACCTCACAAATTCCCAGTTTACTTTTGAAGATAGTCTTACATTTACCATATATATACTTTTTTACCCACAAACTCCCTATTTACTCTTAATATTTTGAAATATTTATCGTCTAGTAGAAATTTCTCCATTTACTTTTTTTTTAATTCCCTCATTGTTACCCCTAATTCTCCATATCTAGGAATAATTCCCCCTATTTGGCAACATTGCGACTGACCGACCGTCGTTGTCTACTTGTCTGATGATGCGATGAAATGTTTTGTTTCAGCTTGAGCTTAGCATTTTCAACGATGCTGCTTATATTTCTGTTTTGATATTTGTATTGAGTTTCTTTTGCATTGTTGCAATTTAGATATTGATATAGTGTTGGTACTTTTTTTTTAAGGGACTAATATGACAATAATAATTACAGACTTTGTAGGGTTAGCAGTTATACAAATTTCCCTCAAAGTTCTTAGCAGTCTGCCATACTATGAAATTGCCCTGTGCAGAATCTCAGAAGAATTTTTTATTCCTTTACTAATATGGAAATCTTGTCAATTACAGCCACTTCTCAGCAAACCAGTGACCAAGGTTTCGTTTCAAGATGCTAAAATAAAAATAAAATAAAAAATTCATTGTACAGTATATCATAGTTAACATTGTCAACTACAGTATACAGTATTAGGTTGAGTGACCAAATTACATCAATATTGTGTAGATAAAATTTCGCACTATACAAATTTGTTTATTAAATACAGGTACAATATATCTTCTAAATTAAATCAAATTCATCTTTCACAGCTTGTTAAATTCTGTCAGTACAGTACATTTTAGTTTTCTTCCTGGATTTTAACATGTATTTGTTACCATGACAAGACTTTGTACACCTGTGTAAGTTGTATAGACAAAACTGAATTAGTGGAAACTGGTCACACACAAAAATATGTTAATACATACTGATAGTCAGTCATTAAGGTGCCTTTTCCTTATAATTATCATAATTTCCATTTAACATAAGATTTTCTTGTAATTATTAGGCCTGACAATCTACGATGCGCTTCTGACTGACTCGATTTATCACCTCCGTCTCGGTCTTCTCAGACACATTGCCTTCATGTTTTTCTTGGCCTACCTGGTGAGTGACCTCCTCCAATGCATTTTCTTTGTGTTTCTTCTCCATGTGACCAAATCACTGGGTAGAGTCTGTGCAATGAATCGACTGTTTTCATTATAAGAAATTTTATATCTGAATTTTGGGGTTATCATGCAAGGTACAATAGAGGTGCTGATATCATATTTGTAACTTATATGCATGAAAGTTGACACTTTAATGCATAAATAGCAGATGACATTTTCTTGTTTTTTTAACACAAGATAATTTCCAACTACAGAATTCAAATATCCACAGTTTAAAAAATCAGTTGACCCCTAGACAGTAGCATATGTCAGTTTGGATGAACCCCAATGCATGATTCAGTGTCAGTGTAACAACCTTGTCATCCATGAGATAATTATGCAATGGCTGATAACTGGTGCATTTTAACTGATTAGTCTACCACCAGACATTTCATTAAATGATCTCAATTAACTCAGAAACAGTGGTTATTGCCAGATGATTTAGAATATCCAAAAATTCTCAGCCCTCTTAAGATTTAACACCTTAAGGTATTGCACACACAAAACACTGCTTACCATATGAACTACAGTACAGTCCTCAATCAGACTTCATTTTTTCCTTGAGCCATCCTCTTTTTCTTTATCCTTTTGAAGATTGACATAAAGTTTAGTGATATTGCCCTCTGCCCTGGACCGTCCCTGAAACTCGTAGCAGGGCTGAGATTCCACTGATGACACCTTATTTTCCCAGAGGGTGAGCAAACTGACTCCACTACTCCGACCCATGGGAGCCAGAGGTGGAGGGGCCGAGTGCCGCCTCTTGCTGTCTGGCACTATCAGGTCAGATGGAATGTGTTTGGTGCCACCGCCTGCCATGTTAAACTCAGCCTTCTCTCTCTCAGTCATGTAGTTGTAGTCATCAAGCTCCTTCAGTGCCTGGTCAATGTCTACTTTGTCGTCACCTTTATATTCGGGTGTGGCCACCTTGTTGTGGCACTCCATGAAGCACTCGAGGACCTTCTCATGTGCCGGGGAGTGGAGGTGCATCTGAAGGTATTGCTCCAGCTCAGTCCACACTGCCTTGTACTGGTCCTCCCGCTTCATGCCTTTACCTCTCTGACCAGCTATTGGTGAGGGAAGTGGGTCCCCTCGTGCTTCCATGCTCATTAAACTGAGAATGACCTGTTTGCACTCTACTACTTCATCATCGGTGATAGTTTCTTTCACCATGATGCTGGTTAGAGGGTCAATGTTGGACCCGAGGGTGAAGAGTGACGTTGAAGAAAGTGTAATAGGCCAGTACTTTGTGTGACGACTCAAATGTTCTCTACTACCTTCTAGTGGTGTGGAAGGGCCTTCACTTCCAGGTGCTGGCTCTGGATAAGGTGCTAATCTGTTTGCCTTTAATAGTTCTCCAAAATCTGGAATTCTATAGTCAGTCACTCTACCACCACACCCCTCACTAATTGATGGAGGATCTTCCAGTATGCTTCTTGATGTATACATTGTGTGAATGTAGATATCACCTCCATGACAAGCTAACATGTGAGATATAACTTTACTACCCGATTTCCTGGGCATCTCAAGCATCACCCATCGTCCATTCAGCAAGAAGTTAGTGAGGCATGATGACGGTCTGCTATTAACATCGACGGATGTTATCCTGTATGCTGAGGAACAGTGCTGGAGCTCTATGCTGGCATTGCTACGTGGGGTGCACCACTTCAGAGTCACCGTCTCATAGTCAGCCCCTTCCCGGTAGGTCTTGAGGTGAGCTGTCTCTGAGGGTATTCCTCGCAGTATGGCGGTGTGTGCAGCAGAGGGGTGGAAAAGCTCAACATCGTAATTTGCTGAGGAGCTGGCATTCTGCTCTTCCTTCATGGGGATGCCGGTGACGGTGGTGGAGGCGAGGTCATAGTGTTTCAGGACCAGGTTGCAGAGGGTGGGGGCTAGACTCACTCCACCCTGCATGTTGGTGAACTCGCACGACATGATGGTGGAGACGTCTGGCCAGGTGTGCCGAGGTATGGTGCAGGCCAAGCCGTTGGGCCACAGGTTGAGAAGGACGAGATCGCAGTGGTTTATGGCCATCAGGTTGTCGGTGGCAGCGGCTACTTTGTTCAGGTGCAGGAGTGCTTCGTGAAACTTTTCCTTGAACACCCTGATTTCGTCTTCTGTGTTAATCTTACTTACTAAGATTATTCTTCCTTTATTGAGAACTTTGGTGGCACTCTCAGTTAGTGAGGTTCTCTTTTCATGCTGGACGGCCGAGGGTTCAGTCAGAGCCTCAATAGCCGCTCTCAGACCTTTCATGAGATCAAGTTTGCCAACACCTATGTTTTTTGAAGGCCCCAGAGCCATAAAGGAATTCATCAGGTTTGGCAGATTTTGATCTTCTCCATTCCAAGAAGACAACTTGTGAATTGTCTTGTCAACTGCAATAAAACGAATCAATCTGGTGCCAGGAAAGATGTCCCACACAATTCTGAAATGAGAAAGATATTAGACCATCAATGGTTCTGTCAAAGTGTCACTTTTTTCATAAGACTGAATAATAAAGAATTCACTAATCCTATAACATTTATTTTTACTTTCCTGATCAGCACTATAGGTGGTCATGTGGTACATAAGCAGAAATATTTTATTATACATGATGCAGGTTTCCAAATTTTTACCTTGCATATTTTTAACATTTCAAAATCCCACTAAAATATTTCTAAGAAACTAGAAAATTGTAAAATTTTTAGCTATATTATGAAATAATTTTTTGTTAAAATATTTTCAGGCATTGCAGTCTTGTATATTTACTGATAGAGTGTACATTAATGCCAGGATATTTTACTGTATTTACAAAAGCAATAACTGTCAACCAAGGATATATAAGGCATTATACCTGCAATACTCAGTGATGGCCTCAACAGCACAGGTCCAGAGTGATGTGGTGATGGGGAGGAGAGGGATGAGACTAACTTGTGGCTGGTTGGGGGTCTGGGGACCACTACTGCCATTGTTGCCGCTGGTGGATCCACTCCGACACTTGCTAAAGCTGTCCATCTCCAGCTTCACACCGGATGATGCTGTTGGAGGCAAGATATTTACATATACATAAATGTTAACAAAATACAGATAAAGTTTAAGAAGAGCTGCAAAAATGGAAAACAATATGTTTCCCAACTTTTTTTTAGATAATCCATCATTCCCAATTTTTATATGATGAAATATAATAGCAACCGTACAGTGCATTTTGACCATGTTTGATTCACGGCTGACATGAAGGGTAAAACTTATAACTTAAATAATACATTATCTAACCAAACCTAACCTGGGCAAAATGTACTGTCACACTAGGAAATAACTTAAATAAACAAAAACAACCACAAACAAAAATATGAAGTCAATTGGTAAAGTAATTTCCTATTTTGTGGCTCTTCTTAACTATTACCAGTGAATGTTTTGTTTACTTGTTAATGTGTGATTAATAAAATATTCTTACATAATAAAATAAAAAATATATATAATGTTAAGTAAATTTTCTGAGTTATACGTGCAAGATTTTCAGACAAAAACATAGTTTTTCGTAAAAATATTATGTGATTCCTTCGATTTTAACATTCATTTATTGTGCAAATATCCATCAGCTTTTGGCAAAAGTTGGCTCAGGTTTTCCTATTTTTGCTGAGCACAAATAGTATTACTGTAGTTTGTTTAGTTAGGCAGACCTGACCTGACCTAACCTAATCTGGACTGTGGCAGACTATTGGGACCTAACCTTTACAGACTACCAGGAGTTACACAACGAAAGACATACCGGAATGTATATCAAACCTACAGAATATTGACCACAAGAACATATATCACAGTGAAAATTAGGGTAAATTTACATAAGTACTGAGTTCACTATAGTGTATATTTTAGTATCATTACCAATTACTTTGGACCATTCTAAGAAACTTTTCATCTATGGTGTTTCTCTCGGCTATGCCCTGTTTTACAAACATCATTTGGAAATTAGTTTGACGTAACCTGACCTAATCTAACCTATACCATACCACAGCAGACTACCTGGACCTAACCTGGGCAAACTATTGGGATATAACTGGTGTAAACCATCATAAAATGACCGGGGCAAATTCGCGGGACCTAGTTGGACCTGGTAATACTGTACAGACCTAACCAAGAACACAGTACTTCTGTAATAATACCCAAATAGTCTTAGAATGGTGGTATAAAGTAGTGGGTAATGAAGGTAAAAACAGCATAATAGAAAACGGCAACAGAATAAATAATTACCAAGACATTCACAGAAAAATTAATGAAGGTAAAAACAGCATAAGAGTAAACAGTAATAGAATAGTTAAAATGAATAAAAATCATATTTACCTGTTAATGTATGATCAAGAACAAACACAGTCTTATGGCTTGTTGGGAAAGACATCTTGTTGTTGTTGTTGTTGTGGCTTGGACTCAACAATTAATTAATGCACCAAAATAAAAATAAAAAACAATTTAACTTATAATATATCACTTAATGGCTTATATCACTTTAATGAATTTAGATGATAATTATTAAAGTCCAGTAATCATTAAAACAATATCCACGAGTTTAGTGACACCATAAACATACACAAACAATAATAATAATAGCATGACAACAACAACAACAACAATACACTTGAATGAATAAAATATACAATTAATTAGTTATGAGTGTTGAATTTAAGCTACACGTGGTGAATGGTTACATGTTGGTGTTGTACTCTATACATTTCAATGGCAAGTCTTGTTTTGTAATTTCAGATAGAGGAATAATGGATAAAAAGTCCAATGTAAAGGGTTTCACAAATTTGCCAAAGTCTCTCCCGCCCAATAATATTATAAACCCGTCAATTTACAGTGTTGCCAGTTCTGCTGGACATCTCAATTTCCGTTTTTATCTAAAATATTCCCTATTTCACACATGAAGATATTTTCATATTATACCATTTATTTCCCTTTTTGTCTCACAAATTCCCTGTTTATTACTCTTGAAGAAAGTCGTACTGTATAATATGTACAGTTACCCACACATGAATCTGCTGGTATGCGAGATAGGCCTACCACTATGGAGGAATCAAACATATAAATATACCTTGCTGGCTGGCAAACACTAATAAGTATTGTGGAGAGAGAGGGAGGGAGGAGGAGAGGAAGGGAAAGAGGGGGAGAGAAGGAGAGAGATCGAGGGTGAGAGGGAGAGATTGAGGGAGGGAGAGGTGAAGAAGAAACATATTATCCCATTCCCCACTACACCACCATTATCATTACCGTATTATTATTATTATCATCATCATCATCCCCAGTAATCCCCACTTGAGGCAAATGAGGTCAGATTCTAATCCGACCTATCTATGAAGGAAAGAAGGAAGGGGATTAAATTGAAGGGAAGGAAGGAAGGGGATTTATTTGAAGGGAAGGTAGGAAGGGGATTTATTTGAAGGGAAGGTAGGAAGGGAATTTATTTGATGCCACTTCTCATTACGACTCAATTTTCTTACCAGACTTAAATCTAGAGTTGCCAGTTAATGTTTTTTTTATTGGAATCTTCTTGTTTTTTTTTGTTTTGTTTTTCGTGTTTATTGTTTGTTTTGCTTTTATTTATTGTTCTGTTTCATGTCATATTATTACCATGTCTGTTATTCTCCCTCCTGTTATCGTATTCTGTTGTTGTTGTTCTTGTTTTAGATTTTACTTTATACTGTCTTTCCACTCCCTCCCTCACTCCCTCCCTCCCTCCCTCCCTCAATATTTCCCACTCCCTCCCTCCCTCCTCCAATAAGATCTAATAAATAAGTTTAGAGAATAATGAAGACTTAATTAATAATGGTTTGAACTGGTTTTAACACAAAAAGTATTGTCATATATAATTAAACTCATATCTAGTTTGTTCATATTTACTCGCGGGGGAAAATAAATCCCATTTTTAATTAATTAAAGATGCGGCCCATAGGAAAACTGGCGGGAAGTTTAATTAAGGGGGTGCGGGAGTAGGGGACAGGCTTGGGGGGGGGGGGACAGTTTGGGGCGTGTGGGAATAGGGGACAGGCTTTGGGTGGGTAGAAAGCCTGTCGCCTATTCCCACACCCTACTAACCCCCCCTCCCCTGCAGGCTTACGAAACACACACACCTATAATTATAGAATTATATATAGAATTTATATATATATACTTGGTGGCATAACATAACAATCAGGATGAACCAGCAGAAACCACCAACAAGTCTCCTACACGATATACAAACCATAGCATTGTCTGGATAATTCCCTTCCATCCTCTCTCAAATTGTCAAACCCATAATATTAATAAAAAGAAAAAACATATTAGAAAACATCAATTCCACCCGTTATTAAAAACCCGGATTAAACCTGCTGGCTCAATCTCTTTCCTCCTCCTTCTTCCCTCCCTTCTCCCTCTCCTCCCCCCTTCTCCCTCTCCTCCTCCCTTCTCCCTCTCCTCCTCCCTTCTCCCTCTCCTCCCCCTTCTCCCTCTCCTCCTCCCTTCTCCCTCTCCTCCCCCCTTCTCCCTCTCCTTCACCTCTCCACCTCCTCATCTTCCTCTCCCTTTTTCTTTTCGTGTTCTCCCCATCTTCTCCCCTTCTCCTCTCTCCCTCTCTTCTTCTTCTCCCCTCCGCCTCCTCCTATACCTCTCTTACATCTTTCATTCCTCCTCCTCCCCTTCTCCCTCCCCATCTTTCCTCCTCCCCCTCTCCCCTATCCTCCTCCACTTCTATATCTCTCTCCCTCCCCCTCTCCCCTACTCCTCCTCCACCTCTCCCACTACTCCCCTTACTACTCCTCCTACTCGTGTTTTTCTCTGCCTTTAACACTCGACTTTATTATGTGGAATGGATGGGTTCAATCTGGTATCATGGTCTGCCTTGCCTTGCCTTGCCTCGCTCCTCTTCATTTCCCGCGCAATATCGGACACTTGTCGTCGTCGTCGTCGTCGTCAACACCTTGTTTACTTCTCCCTTTTGGCGCGCTTTCTCTTCACCCTTCACAATATCACCCGGGAAACTGACTGACTGACTGACTGACTGATACCTTTGCTCCTCCCCTTTTAATAATTCCCCTTTA